>JAODAL010024504.1:0-60452 GCA_025379985.1 Phyllomedusa bahiana | reverse complement strand
GGGGGGAGGGGGTATTGTATGTGGGGGAGGGAAAATTTTGTATGTGGGTGGGGGGAAAAGGGGGGGAATATTGTATGTGGGTGGAGGAGGATATTGTATGTGGGTGGAGGGGGATATTGTATGTGGGTGGAGGAGGATATTGTATGTGGGTGGAGGGGGATATTGTATGGGGGTGGAGGGGGATATTGTATGTGGGTGGAGGGGGATATTGTATGTGGGTGGAGGGGATATTGTATGTGGGTGGAGGGGGATATTGTATGTGGGGGGGGAGGGGGATATTGTATGTGGGTGGAGGAGGATATTGTATGTGGGTGGAGGGGGATATTGTATGTGGGTGGAGGGGGTTATGGATGGAGCTACTTAGCCCTTGTCTATGATATGCTAGACGGGACAGTTTATGTGCGATAGACAGATATGGACTCATTTGCTATTGTACTACACCATACAATTCGTTTTTCACACTGTATTATGGGGTAAATGGGCGCATTTATGTCCGTAGGGGGCGGTATATTTTTACGTACAGTAGGGTGGGCCCCCCAAGATCAAGGGTGGGGCCCCCCCCCCCACCAGATCAACTCCCTGTGGGCCCCCGACCCCCAGTCCGACACTGCACTTATGTCTGGACACCGGCAGCCTACAAGACTAATCGGCAGGGCAGGGAGCCAAAGGCTCCCTTCTCCACCATGGTTTTTAACTCTGCACATCCTAAAAATACATAAACAGTAAAATAAGCCAATGCAACTAAGGGATCCAGGGTATGTTTCTTGTATTCCTGTGACATACAAACACCACTTGGGGCCCCTGGGCAACTGCCTAGTGTGCCCAATGGAAAAGATGGCCCTGGTGCTATATGAGAAAAGTTGCCGAGGTGCAGATGACTGATAATCACTTAGGCCATGTTCACACGGCTTAAAATGGGCCGTATTTCGGTCCGTAATTACGTGCCGAAGTGCGCAAATTACGGGCTGAAAACGGCCCTTCATTACGGTAATCCACAGTTTCTAGAGAACTATGGATTACGTCTCCTCTCCCTGCTCGGGAATACGCCGAGGGGGAGAGATAATTGACAGGTCACTTTTTAGCGGCGTATACGCGCCGCTAGCAATGTTGTCTATTTGGGGCCCGGGGGAAGTGCCGGCCCCTTGCTCCGCCCCGGCCACACGGCGTAACTGCGGGGCGTAATTACGTCCCGCAGTTAACCCGTGTGAACATAGCCTTACACATCTACTATCTATAAGGAGGTGGCTGCTTCGTGTCATACCTGCACATAGACTAATGCAGCAGCATGTTAAAAATTGTATGGTATTGTGGCTTTACTGCATCCTGGTGTGAACTGGTTTTTAACCTGTTTGCAGGTATGGTGCAAAGCTTCATCTATAGTGGGTGTGTGAGTGATTGCTCATCAGTATTTTGCACCTGTGCAACTTCTTCCTTGTGGAAGTGGCTTCTTTTTTTTTGCCTCCTGCTAGGAATGGATTGCTGACCCGCAGCTATAGCAGTAAGTATGGCCTTTTCTGTGATTTGCAATGTGTAAAGGTGTAGTTAAGTCTGTTATCTTGATAAAGGCCTGGCTTGTTCTTGATGTGCTTTTAGCTGCCTCATGCTTGTCTTATAAGAACGCCATCTGCTATTGCCTGTGTATGAATTTCATCTTCTGCTGTGGTGTCTTGTTTTAGACTTCAAACCAGCCAAGATCTGGCTGGTGCTAACAGAGACTATTCCAGGCGTAGAGACTTAAAGGGGTTGTCTCGCTAAAATGATTGGGTTTTAATTAAAAGATCTTTAAAAAACAAGCAGCTTTGCAATATATGTTCATTACAAATACCCTACTGATTTTGAGTTAGCCCTGTTAGTAGGAGTGCATCAGCTTTTTAAATTTCTATAGCAGCCGACCTGTTGATCCTTATCTTACTGGCTGTCAGGTCTGTATGACTCATCACCTTTGAAGACAGGTCAGAGCAGAGAGCCCCTCCTGCACAGAATGCTTCTGTAGTGGAGGGAGGGGGAGGGAGGACTCTGGCTTCTGTGTCCGCGCTGCCTGGATTAACCCTGTGTGTGCCTGCTTCCTCCTGCTCTCTACACAGATAGATGTGACAGCAGTGACCCTGTGTGTTACTATAATCATGATGTGTCTGTGGAACTGTCACTATACTAATACTATACAGATCAGGCATGTGAATACTTCATGCTGTGCTGTACTAGTGACACATAGTAACACTTCCCAGCTGCCCTGTGTCTGTTCTGACAGGGTTTGTTGTTGCTGGAGATGTGGAGACTTGTAAGCTAAGCAGGGGATATAGGAACACATGCATCCCCTCTGCTATTAGCATACACAGCAGCTTCACAGACCTCTCTACACTCATAGATCAGCCCTCTCCTGCAAACAGACCTAGGCAGGCACACACAGGGTTTACTCTGCAGCAAAACCCCTCCCCCTTGCTGTATAGAAGTTATGGAGCTGCCTGTGTGCTGAGGGGAGGGGGGGAAGAGGGAGCAGAAGAGACAGAAAAAGAAGCACGCCCCTCAATTCAACTATCAGGCTCACTGACAGGCTGAAAGCTTGTAATGAGACAACTCCTTTAAGATTCACTGTGGGAGAGTGGGGGGGAGTCTCTCCTGTCAGTTCTCTTCCCTTTTTTATGGGGCACCAAGAGCTTTAGTATTTTTTTTTTCATAGGAATTAACTCCATTAAGAGTGAATAATCTGATTATACATAGTGTGTATTTACAAGGACCAGTTTTGTTGTGACTTAAAAAATGCATAAAGACCATGTTGTTACCAAATTTGCTGCAGTTTTGCAATGCAATTTTCACAGTTGAAGCACATTTATTTTATATTTTATTGTAGAATTATAAGCAGCATAGGTTAATTAAAAGCTTTAGCAAAAACGCACACGTTTTTTCCCGGTGCGGTCTTGATATGGTTTTTACCACACTACAGCAATACCTTTGTAAACATATTTTCACACAGTGGAGTTTGACGTGCATTTTTCAGCAATATTTGTAAGCCAAAATCAGGGATGATGTCTACAGAGGGAAAAAGAATGATGGAAAGGCTGGTACTTCTTTTGAGTTTTGAACCCATTCCTGGATTTGGTTTATAAATACTGCAGCAAAACACTGTGTGAATAAAGCTTAGGGCATGTTCCCACTGCAAGGGTTTTCGGCCGGTTTTTCAGCCGGTTTGCGGTTTTTCAGACCGCCTGAAAAACTGGCTGAAAATTAGCACAATTGTGCTCTATGGAAAACCCGTGCAGCAGTCCCCACTGCACGGGTTTTCTGTCCAGTGGTTTTTCCACCCGCGGTCCGGCCGCAAAACATTGTGCAAGCACAATCTTCCGTCCGGTTTCCGGACGGAATCTGTGCTAGCCAATGTGAAGGGGGAGGGCTTTTCTCTGCTCATCGATGAGCGGAGAAAAGCCCCCCCCCCCCTCGCGGCCGTGGGGACAGCCGTAAAACAGGACAAATAACGGCCGGCAAACCGGCCCGTATTTGTCCTATGCCGTGGGAATGCACCCTTGGGCTCCACAGCCTGGCTTAGCTTAATGCTTTTTCAACTAGTAGCTGAGAGGATCACATCACAGAAAAACGGAATCAAACTGACTTCAAACCACAGACAATAGAGGCTTACTTAGGGTGCTTGCACAAAGTGCATTTTTGGTGTGTTTTTACATTACAGAAATGCACAGTGTTAAAGGCAATTTAATGCTGTGCATTTCTGCAAGTAAAACGCACCGAAAACACTTTGGGGGACATGTATGATCGGGTTTTTTCGCCTGTTTTGTGGAGTAACCTGCGCCTCCCGGCCCGAATCCCCCTGTCGGACGCAGGAATGCGGTGTTAGGCGCAGCGTTCGCCACTTTCAGCTGCACCCCGCATGAAGGGGCGGGCAATGGGCGGTGTGTGGGCGCGGTGTAGGCGTTCCGGGGCGGGACGCGGCACGCTCGAAAACGCCGAGGCATGTACGATCGCGAGTTGGCAAAGTGCAGCGCTCGGCAGCTCCGACAGTCAGACCTGGTTTATTTTGGTCTAAATGTTCTGGCGGAGGCGAAGTGAAGCAAGAACGTAACATGAAAGGAAGCATAGAAGATCGCAACAGGAATCTCGGCACTCCGCTCCGTGCAGCATGGAGTATGATTCCAAAAAATCGTCTTTATAAAGGCGGAAAACATTCTCAGAAAAGAGTTTAAACCTCAAAAATAAAAACTACATAAAAAAAAATCACTTTCCAAAAATCTAGAACGGCGCAATATCAGGAATTAGGATATTGGAAATTGCTGGGAAATACAGTAGTTCAAATTCTGAAAGCTATTCTCATTGGTGGGCAGAAACCGGACAATCAGAATAGGAGCGACAGTGAACCATTAAAACCTATGGAGAACTATTGACCAATCAGAATCAAAGGCGAGACAGTTCAAAATACAGTAAAAATGCTGAAAAGAGCTGATTGGCTGAGCTAGCGGGGGCTTGGCTATCTCGGCCAATCAGAATAGGAGCGACAGGGACCCATTATAGCCTATGGAGAAGTTTGAACCAATCAAAATCAAAGGCGGGACAGTTCAAAATACAGTAAAAAGGCAGAAAAGAGCTGATTGGTTGAGCTAGCGGGGGCTTGGCTATCCCAGCCAATCAGAGCGCGAGATACTTCTCCCATTGTAGTCTATGGAGAGATGGGCGAAATGCAATCTCGGCGCTCAGCGCCGTGCAGCATGGAGTATGAATAAAAAAATCGTTTTTATTAGTTGTAAAATATTCTCTGAAAAAGAGCTGAAACCTTCTATACACATAAATCAATTAAATCCCGAACAAAGCGTTAGTCGCCGAGACCGGCGCTACTTAAGGAATTTGGATGTTTTTTATTTACATCTATTGATGCCTGTACCCTACCTCTGTGGCTCCATCCATGCACCCAATTTGCATCCCTCTTACTTGGTGCAGTTGGGTCTTGTGAGCATATATAATATAGCTACTTGAGGTATTTTTGTGTTTTAAGTGTACCTGCTATATCTTAGCCGTACACCTTTGCCCTATGGTCTTGTGTTCTCTAATCTTCCCCTGATGAGATCCCTTATTGTGGATTGAAACATGTTCATGTTGGGATTGGACCTGTAGGATATATTTTTTAGGGTTAGCTTTTGCAGGGTCAGGCTCCTGCCAGGACCGCCCTTATCGGGGCGATCATTCTGTTTGTATATTTAGGTTAGGGCTCAATAGTTTTCCCTTTCCAGGGCTTTATAGGGATACGTACACACCCACTGGTCTCCCAATTCTGTATGTGTCTTTTGAGGTTCGCAGTGTTTGCATTAGTATGCTTTTTATTCTATTCATATTAAAGGTTATGTTTTAAAGGGGTTGTCTCACTACATTGATTCATCTTACCTCAGTCCTGTTTTCTTGGTTTCATTTTGAATTCAGGGGAGTGTTTTCTGGCTTCTACTAGGCTGCAGTAGAAGCCAGGTCTGTAGCTATAGCAACTAGTGCTGGCAGCCTATCAGGATAGATCAAACAAGTCTGTAGCTATAACGATCTGAGGAGCCGATGCAGCCCAACAAGAGGGGATATCTAGAAACAGGTAGGACACTGTTAATGGACACATATTGCAAAATAACTTGTTTTTGCAAGATCTTTAACATAAAAAGCAATCCTTGTAGTGAGACAACCCCTTTAAGGCCATTTTTTCCTCAATTTGGTTTTTTTTGATTGTGGCTTTCGAGGAATTTGGTAGTTTGTCTATATCCACTACATTTGTGGGGTCTTGGTATTATTGTTTAATACTAATATTGTTTGTATTGCATTATATAATACTAAAACAGATGCTGTATGTCAGGAAAGCTTTTTTTTTTTTTTTAACTTTCCATCATAATTCAGGAGCTTCATAGCATTTGCAGGGTTTACCTCTTTGGTAGTTATGTCGTCTAAGGCTTAGTGCGTTTGACCATACGTTCTAACTTGTACGGTAAACATATGCAAGACGTGCATGGTTTTGAGCAGATATTTGATATTCCCTTTTTTTTTTTCTTTTTTTAACAAGCCTTTCTATTGGCTGTCACACCTTTTTTCCCTGCATTTTAATTTGGTAATTTTGTTTATATTTTTATGACAGATTCAAACTGATACATTTACAACATGGGCACATACACTAGTATATGTTTTACATTGACACACACTTTAACCCCTTAAGGACCTTGCGATTTTTTATTTTTTATTTTTTTTTGTTGTTGTTGACACTTTCATTTTTCCCTCCTCGCCTTACCAGAGCCATAACTTTTTTATTTTTCCACCTACTTAGACCTATGAGGTCTTTTATTTTGCAGGACAAGATGTACTTTTCTAATGGTGTTATTCACTGTACTATAGAATAGACTGGGAAACTGCAAAAAAATTCCAAGTGGGACAAATTGTGGAAAAAAACGTCATGTTTGCGGGTTTTTTGCTTTTACGGCATTTAATCTTCGGTAAATATAATGTGTAATCTGTATTCTACGGGTTGATATGCATCCAACAATACCAAACTTGTAGGGTTTTCGTTATTTTTTGGTACCGTAAATAAATTCCAAACATTTTCTATTTTTGAAATTTGCAGTGGCATTTTGTGCGACCAATAACTTTTTTGTACTAACACCTACGGACGTCAGTGAGGGGGCATTTTTGCGGGCTGAAGCATACTTTTTATTGCTAGCAGTTTGGAATGCATGCAACTTTTTTTATCACTTTTATTCCAATTTTTATACAACGTGAAATGACCAAAAAATGCAATTTTGGCGTTTGGAATTTTTTTTCTTTTACGGCGTTTAGCAAACGGGATAAATTATATTTTTATAGATCGGACTTTTTCGGACGCAGCAATACCAAATATGTGTAACTTTTTTATTTGTTTTTATTTGTAAAATGGGGAAAGGGGGGTGATTTGAACTTTTAATACTTTTTTTGTACTTTAATACTTTATTTTTTTTACTTTAACATTGAGTCCCCCTAGGGCGCTTCACCACTAGGGAGTGTGATCGTTAATACAGCCTAATGCATTGCATAGACATCAAGATAGTGGTTTCCCCACTTCCTGCCTGGGGTCGGAAGTGGGGAAAATGAGGACATGGCAGTGATGGAGGCCTTCACAAGGCTCTCTGGTGCTTTGTCCAGGCATCGGATCCCCGCAGTTATGCTGCGGGGACTCCGATTGCCGTGAAGAACGGTGTGTGGCACCTTTTCTCGTTCATTTAGACGCCGTGGCCTTCTTTGCCGCAGCGTCTAAGGCGTAAACAGCGTGGGCGGGTAGCGCAGCCCCCGCGTTGTAACCGCCGGTTCTTAGCTGCGATCAGTCGCTAACACCCAGCGGCTGTGTGGTGGGGTCACGGAGCGATCCCGCCGCAAAGCCCCTTAGCGACCATGGGATGTACTCATACGTCCAGGGTCATTAAGGGGTTAAAAAAAACTTGTACTGTAATGTATACATTTTTTTTTTTACTTAAAAAAGCACAGTACCCTGTATCTTTATCTGTTAAAATGAAACACATATTTGAAGGAAAGTTTAAAAACGAAAACTGTCAGGCCATGTTCACACGGCTTAAAATGGGCCGTATTTCGGTCCGTAATTACGCGCCGAAGTGCGCCAATTACGGGCCGAAAACGGCCCATTCATGACGGTAATTCACAGTTCTCATAGAGAACTATGGATTACGTCTCCTCTCCCCGCCTGGCGAAGCCGCTGGGCGGGGAGATAATTGACATGTGAATTACTAGCGGCGTATACGCACCGCTAGCAGTGATTGTCTATGGGCCGGCGAAGTGCTGGCCCCCCCGCTCACTGCCCCGCTCCCGTCCCGCCCCCGTCCACACGGCGTAATTGCGGGGCGTAATTACACCCCGCAAATACACCGTGTGAACATAGCCTCAATGTACATTGCATATCCGTCCACCTATACAAGTCAATTAACACATTAATGCATACTTTTTTCCTTGTGCCAGAACGGATCCGTTATGAGTTCAAAATAAGGCTTTGTACACACCACTGTCGGTCTCAGAGGTTTGACGCCAAGCTTTGGCAGGTGAATGTTGCACTTTTCTTGCACTGTTTTTATCTGTCTCCCAAAAAATATAGTTTAAAAGCAATTGAAAACTCGTATGTAGCCCAAAATAGTGCCAATAAAAACTTTAAATACGGTAGTCCCACAAAAGACAAGCCCTCATCCAACTACGTTGATGGAAAAACAAAAATGCAGTGGGTCTTGTAATAAAGTTACACAAAAATTCAATTTATACCCATAAAAACAGTAAAGTTCTATACCTTGATACCTTATACTTTTTTTTTTCTTCTCATCATCATATAACATATATAAAAAGTATTCATATTGTAAACAGGTGTCACAGAATTTTGGCATTAAAAATACAACTTGTCCTGCAAAAAACAAGCCTCATTGTGGCTCATTCAATAAAAAGTGAATAAGAAAAAAGAGTTAGTTTGCTAAAGGGGTTTTATCACGATAGACATTTATCACTTATCGACGGTATGGGTAAAGTTATGATCACTAAAACAAAGCTGTGGTCCAACATCTGTGTTGCTGCTGCCGTTAACAGCTCATGGGACCGATGGAGATTGTCAAGCACTTTAGATGAGCTTTGAGCAGAGCAGCAGTGTGCATGTTTGACCACCCCTTGCCAGCAAGATTGAGGTCTGATAAAACCAGCCCTACAGAATCTGAAGCACAGCATCTAAGTATTTGCTCCATGGGTAGTAGGGGAGTTAGATTGTAAGGGGTTGGTAATGCACCTTAAGCTATACCCACATTGTCAGTGCATTGAGCAGAAGTCTTCAGCAGTGAGAAGAACAATATGCTGAGGGGAAGAGATATACACTGGACAACTTGCAGAAGCAATGGTTAGAGTAGCTGTTGAGAGGAACACGTCTGCTCATGACTAGCTTGAAGACAATAGAAGACACAGTGGTATTGCTCATCTTTAGAGGTTGAGCCTTTCTGCCACTGCAGCCAGATGCTTTACCTGCAGTTCCCTTGAATGCTGCTGTGTCCAGCTGATTGGATTATAACTATGTCAAACCAAAAGCAAAGCAAAGTTAAAGCTACTTGCTTCTTGCGGATTACAACATTAGAGAGATAATACTAATTCTGTTCTCAACATCAAAAACTACAGTGGTGTTTTTCCAGAAAAACTATATTTGTGAAACCAACCATGTGGAAGTTTTTAATTCAGTTTTTGAGCCAAAAAGCAATTTAAAAGGATTTGGAGGTAAGTGAAGGACTTGCGTTCACACCTGTTGGGCCATGTAGATGTTGTCGCAGAGTAACACTGCTCAAAAAAATAAAGAGAACACTTAAACACAATGTAACTCCACTCCAAGTAAATCTTCTGTGAAATCAACCTGTCCAGTTATGCATCGGCACTAATTGTGAATTAATTTTTCCTACCGTTGTGCAAATGGAACAGATAACAGGTAGAGATGATAGGGAATTAGCAAAACAACCCCTATAAAGGAGTGGTTCTGCAGGTGGCAACCACAGACCATTTCTCTGTTCTCATCTTGGCAGTTGTTTTGGTCGCTTTTGCATGTTGTCCTTGGTCTCGCCCCTAAAGGTACCATGCGGTGTTGTCTACAACCCACAGAAGTTGCTTATCTAGGATTGCACATCAATGTGAGCTGTGACAAGAAGGTTAGTTGTGTCTGTCAGCACAGTGTCCAGAGCATGGAGCACATACCAGGAGATGTGGAGGGGTCCATAGGAGGGCAACAACCCAGCACAAGGACCTCTACCTCCTCTGTGCAAGGAGAAACAGGATGAGCAGTACCAGAGCCCTGCAAAATGACCTCCAGCAGGCCACTAATATCCATGTGTCTTTACAAACGGTCTGAAACTTCATGAGGGTGGTATGATGGCCCATCGTCCTCAAAACAGTGTTGTGCTGACAGGCCAACATCATGCAGGGCAGCAGGAATTTAGCAGAGAACACCAAGATTGGCATATTCGACACTGGTGCTTTGAGCTTTTCACAGATGAGAGCAGGTTCACACTGAGCACATGACAGAGTCGGTAGATGCACAGTCTGCTGCCTGCAACATCCTTCAGCATGACCGGTTTGGAAGTGGGTCAGTTATGGTGTGGGGAGACATTTCTTTTGAGGGCTGCACAGCCCTCTATGTGCTGCCAGAGGTACTCTAACTGCCATTAGGTACTAGGATGAGATCCTCAGACCCATTGTGAGACCATATGCAGACAGTGGGCTCTGGGTTCCTTCTGATGCATGACAATGCTGGGCCTCATGTGGCTGAAGTGTGTCAGCAGGTCCTGCATGATGAAGGCATTAATGCTATGGACTGACCTGCCCGTTCCCCAGACCTGAATCTAATCAAGCACATCTGGAACATCAGGTCTCATTCCATCCACCAACACCACGTTGCATCACAGATGGTCCAGGAGTTGACTGATGCTTTGATCCAAGTCGGGGAGGAGATCCCTCAGGAGAACATCCTCTGCCTCATCAGGAGCATGCCCAAGCATTGTAGGGAGGTCATACAGGCACGTGGAGGCTAAACACACTACTGAGCCTCATTTCATTGTCTTGAAGAGTGAAAAAATCAGGTGATACCTTTTAGAGGCTAACACGGTACAACATTATACTAGCTTCATTGTCTTGAGGCATTTCCACTGAAGTTGTATCAGCCTGAAATTTGATTTTCCACTTTTATTTACTGTAGAGTATCATTCCAAATCCAGATCTCCATGGGATATTAATTTTAATTGACCACTTTATGTTTCAATGTTTCCAATGCATTCCATTATGTTATGAATAAAGAATTGTGACTGGAATGTTTCCTTTATAATTTTGAGCAGTGTGTGTATGTATATGTGTGTGTAAATATATATGTATTGAGTTATAGAATGAACACTGACGTGTTCAGAAAAGGTCCTTCAGGAAAGCGCTGCGCGAAAACAGGAATCCACCACCGCAGCTGAATAAGTGTGGATTTGCTTCTTTATTAGAATAAATAAACAGGTAACGCGTTTCGCAGGCACCTCTGACCTGCTTCTTCAGACCATATATATATGTATTGAGAAAGTGTTATTGAGGGAAGGTATATTTCCCGTAGAATACTCTCCTATGTGGCTTTAGCAACTACATGGACAGATACATGTCACTGAAAGGCCTGGTTTCATTGAAGGAATCCGACAGTTTGTGTGTCAGTTTGCACTAAGTACTGGTACATGGTCTTTGTGTTTGTATGTCTCTTGCATCAAGGTAGCCTAATCAGGGCCAGTTTTTTCCTGGAGTGTCTAATGTGAAATGTGGGTTGGCAACTACCCAAGTTTTCTGGACGTAGTGCTCCAGGCACCACAGAAGGCTATGTTCACACGGACTTAATTGTGGGACGTCATTTCGCCCCTCAATTATGCACAACATGTGTATGGTGGCTTGGAGCGGCGGTGAAGGTAGGGGACGGAAGCCCATCGGGCCTTTGGACTTTTATTTATTCCTAGGCGTGTATACGCCGTGTTTAATTGACATGTCACCGTTCTCTCCCCATAGTATTATTGTGTGTGCTGGGAGTGGTGGTAACGTTTTACATTGGTACTCGTTGTGTTCTGTGGTGTTACCGGTAATGGACTGGGATGTTTCAACCCCAGTATTTTCTTGCAGTACGGCGCGAGATACATCCCAAAATAAGCCATGTGAACATAGCCTAAAGGCTGGACCTGCAGGCCTGTATTTGCTGCTGGTGGAATTCCAAATAGCACATGTTATATGTGTTTTGACCCCTTAATTGTGCATGCACCAGGATCTCTCTGTGTACTCTGATTACATTGAAAGGAATAATATAGATGTCTATTCTTTTGTTTAGTTAAAGCTCAGTCACACAGATTTTGTTTTATATTGTTGCCTGAAGTTAAGGCTATATTGTTTTGTTGTCGTTTTAAATAAACCCAGACTTTGCCTGGACTTAGACTTTTTGTGCATTGTCGCCATCTGTCTGTGTAATCTTCTGGGGCTGGACGTCTTATACTACAAATATTATTTTAAGTATGTACTTTTTTTTTTCTTTTTTTGTGTTTGTTTTGATTAATGATTAGTTATATTAAAAAATGAACACAAATTTATCAAAGTTTTTTTTTTTTTTTTAAGCAGGGTACAATGTCGGTGCACCTATAGTGATAAGGGGACAAATAGCAACTGTAACATTATCATGTTTTTTTCGACTTTGAGTGTTATTTGCGGGAGGGATGCTAAATATGTGTGACAACCAGGGCTCTATTGATTTTACTATAGGGTTGTCTTTGAGGGTCTTTTTTTGATGTACTTGTATCTATACCACTCCCTTGGTTTACATTCATATTACTAATTCATTTTCTTATATAGTGATTTACTGAATCTGTACTTTTCAAGAAAAGGTCAACCTCAGCTGTTCCGGGAGTCTTGTTCAGTATTTTCCCACATAAATACTTATGTTATATTCTAATACATCTCATTTGATGATTACTTTAGATTGGATTTAGATGTTTTGGTGCTTTATTTAAATACTTCAGGATAACAAGGGTTTTTAAAGTGAAAAGACAGCCGGATGCATTTACCTTTGCGATTCAAATTTTGCAAATGGACTTCAAGTGCAGGTTAGAACATAACATGTTTGCATCAATACACCACGTGTGTAACAACTAGATTGCTTGAAGGTATGTTTTTGTCAACTAGATGGAACTAAAAGCTTTTTATGATAACTTTTCCTCGATATGGATTTGCTACATTTGCCCTTTTACATTTAGTTGAAGTGATGGTGATCAACTTATTCGACACCTTTCTACTTCTGGCTCTATCTACACTGCAGGAGGGACAATAATAACGACCTGAAAAACGATATTACTAAAAAACGTTCATCGAAACTGTTTTCTGTCCACTGCTGTCAAAAGCAGCTGTGAAAAAACTGCCTTTTTTTGCTGCGATTGGCGTTTTTTTGGACACGTTTATTAGACACGTTTTTTGCTTGTCTTCAAGTTGTTTTTTAATGTATGCTTAAATTAAGACATTTTATGTAACTCCGCCCTATAATAATGAATTTAAAGCACATTATTGCATTTATTCATCTTGTAAGCAGCTTTTTTAAGGTTTTTGGCGCTGATTAAAGTTATCTCGCGTTTGTCGCCTTAAAAAAGTGTTTTTTTGTTTTTTTTTTTATGGATTTTGGCCCATTAAAATACGTTTTTTTGTTCTGGATTTTGGCACTAACATCAATTATTTTCGCTTTTGCAGCAATACATTTAGTTTGAAGGATTTTTAATGCCAAAATACGGAAAAAATTTTACCATATAGCACTAAATCTCTTAAAGTATTTTTGTGGCCAAAATTCCATATACAATGCATATTTTTAGCAACAAAATCGAAATTATAAAAAACAATTTAGCAACAAATGGCAAGATAGCTTTAGAAGAGCCAAAATCCGTAAAATAAGTATTTTAATATAGGCTCAATCATCCATAAATTAATTATGTATTATTAATATTTTGAGTTATTTTATATAAGCGTATTTTTAGCGACAATTAGCGAGGAACTTTTAATAGCGGCAAAATCAGTACAAGAACATATTTTAAGTGACCATAATAACCATAAAACGTATTTCTTGCACCAAAACCAGTAAAAAAAAAAAAAGTATTTTTAGAGACTCAAAGTTACGTAAAAAAAATGTATTTTTTAGTCAACAAAATAGTGTTTGATAACTTTAGAAAGAGCCAAAAATCTGTAAAGCAAACTGTATTTTTAGCGTCACAAGTGCAGATATAAAGCCAAAAATCTGTAAAGAAAAGGATTTTTATCGCCAAAATCGATTTAAATAAAACGGATTCTGGCACCAAAATCCGTAAAAAAAAAAAAAATTTTTAGCGTCACAAGTGAGAACTTTATTAGCGCCAAAGTCTGTAAACAAAAAAAATATTGCGGCAAAATCACTGTAAAAAAAAACTTATTTTTAGCAAAAAAAAATATGAATGCGCAAAAATTCAGTTAGCGACACCCAATAGCATGATCAAGTTTATTAGAGTCATAATGGTTACAAACGCAAGGAACTTCAGACAATTCTTGTAGGCAAATTTGAGTTAGGTATTACCTTTATGAACACCCACTATAGGTGGAACTTGTGTATCCTGGGAGGGTTTTCATTGAAAAATAAAAAACACGCCAAAATAAATACGCCCACGTGCGCGTTTACACTCAGACCTGTAAAATACAGAACAGAAAAAAGAAGCGACTCTTGTATGTGTAGACGTTTTTTTTAATATAGAAGTCATTTTGGAGAGATGATTTCATGTTTTTTTTCCATGCGTGTTCTTAGAAAAGGAAAAAATGCTGAAATAACATGAATGTCCTTTTCTTGGCAGTGTATAGACCTTTGCCTTACGATGCCCTTGTCGTTCCTTTCGGGAGCTCAGACTCCATAGTCATAACAGGAGGTGGAATCTGATTTGTATATGTTTAACACCCTAAGACGCTTTGACAGGTGTCCATAGGTTACTCCTAATGACTACATTGGGGTCAGTCATGTTTTTGTTGTGATGTACGTGTGTTTTAACATGGTGTAGGTAGCATGTGACAGGAGTTTTTTACATCGTTCTTGCTCAGACGGAACCTCCAACACAGATGTGTAACTCGATTGCCCTTAACCACCTGATAAGATATTTCCTATAGGGGGAAATAACTCGGGATTTCCTTCTATAGGCCAGATCAGGCAGCCGCTCTCAAAGACCCATTATCTAGGTTGACAAATCCTTTCCATATTACTTAGGCTGCAATTAATGTTTATATATAGATGTAAGACTCCTTTGATTTTTAGTGAGCTTACCCTATATGTTATAAACAGAATTCTCATAAGAGATCACAGGACAGGAAAAGGCATTTTTGTGAAACTCTAATTTCTAACTAGGGCTAGGCTCATCATTCTGTGTCAGTAGGTTCCCAAGAACATGAGGAAAAAATGTTTATCAATCAGTTAATAGGACACACGGAGCTGCCTCTGTAACGGAGGTTCAGAACAGAATCTCTCAAGCACATGTGATAACCTGGCTGTGAAAATGGGCTAGTTATATCAACTTGTCTGAGGTGGGTTGATTGTTAATGAAAGGTACACAAATTCTAATAACTAAAACACATATCAAGCGTATAGTTATTAATCTTTGCCGCTGCCACTTTTTAGCAAATCATTGTTCTTTTATTTTTCAAACTCTAAAGTAGACACTTTATGGTCTTGTCATGCGGTTTCTTTCTTTTTTTTTTTATTCTTTTACAGGACGACATGTATCTTTTTTTTCCTCTGCAATAGTAAATGCGATACATTTAAAAATACCCTGAGTTTTAATTATCTCTACAATTTTTTCCCATGACCCCATATATAACTTTCTACATTTAAATAAAGTGCACATGCTTTATTATTGGCATCATGATCTATACCCCATAAAACTGATGGCTGGGGACTAATATGCCACACATCGCGATTGTATATTTGGTCTCAGATTGTTTGTTTTCTTATGAGGGGGGGTCTTTCTTCTGAAGAAGTGCCTCTTGGCATTATAGGCCCTATAAAATCACACCAGTTATATGTGAAAGGATAAACCTGAGGATACGATTTATTTTCATGCTGCCACCATCTTTCAGGCAGAAACTGTAAATATGAGCTAAAAGGTTTCCTTTTCAAACTGGTGAGGTCTCAAATGTGTGTCTTCAAAACCTCAAATGCTGTTGGGATTTGTATTATATATAACCTCTTTGGTATTTTGGAGCGTAGATGGCAGTATCCAAGAACCTCAGAATGTATTCCTATATAAACTAGTAATCATAGTGGAAGGGCAATTTAAAAATATAAATGTCAACATTTATTTTAGACAAAGTTATAAATCGTCTTGTTCTTAATATTATAACTGTCAGACGATACATATATTAATAAAACCGTATAAAAGGAAACGCAATTATCAGAAAGGCAGGATATTTAGTAAGCAGCTAATAATGGGAGTTGTTTTGGGACAGATCGGAGAGAAATGCTTCCTCTTGAGAAGGCTTAGCTGAACAGGCAAGAGGATACTATTCGTAAAGTGGGCCGCCCTCCTTCCTGAAACCAATCCCCACCATGTGGCCTTGCATGGACTAGTGAGTGCGAAAAACCTCATGACCGCTATCTCTCGTTAGAAGAAAGGAAAGTATCCAATCTTGAATTCTCGCTGGTGCCATCATTACTAGAAGACTGCTTAAGAGAGACCAAAATAAGGAACTACCTATACATGCCCTGAAGCACAGTTTGTAAAAATACATAGTAATACTTGTAATTAAAAAGAGCTCGCATCTTTCCTGGGTTCCCTGTCCTTAATCAATATTATGAAGGACCCGGAACTGCGTGATGCTCTGTGTTGATGTCATTTCTTCAGGACAGGCAATTTATTCAAGTCGTATCACAGTCCCGATTTGGACAGCAGTTGTCATGCGGTGTACCCCTAAAGAACCGCCAAAACAGCTCGTCTTCATGCTGTTTCAGCCGGAGAGCTACTGACAGCTTCTGGATTACCCTTGGTGTGGCATGGTGTCAAGTTTCTGGTTCGTAGTTGGGTTTTCGTAACAAGCCTGAATCTGGACATCAGACCCTGCTATATCCTTGACTGATTCTTCTGGCAGTGCATGCAAGAACTGGAGGTTCGTCAAGAAAACTCTGTAGGTGTAATGTCAAAAAAGCTATAGAGCTCCTAATTGCTATAGATAATATACCCTTCTTTCAGATAAGTGTAATGATATAAAGTGTATCATACTGTCTAGTATTTTAACAGAAATATGGTGCTAATCGAGGTATGGTTAGTGTTTCATCCTGACATTGAATGCAACCTTTTAAAGGAGGGATAGAAAACTAGTGTGGAAACTTGTGTGCTGAGGCAGCTGGAAATTGCTTGACTCTGGGTCTGAACCAGTCAAATAGTGGTAAAAGAGACAAACCATTACTAGGTACAAAGCAACATGTTTATTGTTTTGGAATAAGTTTTTTAGTTTACATTGTGCCTTTATGTTGGTTATTCCGATTAGACATATGAAATGAGAATTCTCATTTAATTGTCAGTTATTAGCATTTTAAACTAATATGGAACATGCATAGTTCTTATTTCGCTAGATATCACAATGGTTTTGGAAGTTAGGTCTACACAGCAACTAAGAATCGAAATTCCCTTTTTAGGTTAATATCTCGTCTTTGACTCCTCAGTGGACATTCTCCAAGTGTTGTTTTGAGAATCCCCCACTTAATATAAAAATGACCGTGTTCCCTGTTGCACTGTGTTAGCCCTCAATAGAAAATCCATGATGTCAGGAGTCCCTATACAGGCAGCGGATGATCCAATATATAGACTTATTGTATAGGCTTTTCCGTCACATATATCTGCCAAGAAAACCGTCGGATCAGAAATTCTACGAACACTATGTTCTTTTGGGATCATCTCTGAAGCCGACGTCAGATTCCGCGGGTGCAAGCACAATGATCTGCGTAAAAGTACCTAGGCCCGTGGATCTATCCGGAAAAATCCATAACAAGCGTGTTTTATTCTGTGACAAAATAAGAACGGCGTGTTACGGATGCAATGGAACAATCATTGCTGAATCAGATTCGATTTTGGACATAAATCCAAGGCTTTTCACTTTGCTGGTAAATGGTTGGGATGGAGTCTATAGCGTTTGAAATAGCTTTTGGGTTCTGTCCTTATATTATGTACCAGTACAGCTTCAACACAAGCAAATTTGGTGTTTGATGTAGGGAACGTATGGTATGGACGTGAATTGATCAAGTTGTAAATCTTCACGATTTTTTAGAGTGATCGGAGAATTTCCTATCACGACGATAAATTTTATTATTATTTATTATTTTTTTTTAAAGACGCCTATTGATTTCTGGGCGCTGTACTATTCGAGGGGGTTTAAATACATTACATATGTCAAAACGAGTACAGTGATAAGGGTTGAATGACAATTGGACGGACAGTGGGAGAGAGGACCATACCTGGCGAGGTCTAACATTCAAAGGAGCGGGGAAAGAGGACAGGAGGTGAGGGGCAGACATGTCTGTCGGAGGAAGTTAGTGATAGTTTAGTGAAGGTTTTAGGCAAGCCTGATGAAATGGGTTTTCAGGTTGCTTTTGCAAGCTGGTGAAAGTGGAGGAGAGGTCTGATGTGTTGTTGGCAGTGAGTTCCAAGAGTGGGGTTGAAGCACGGGGAGAAGTTCTTGGAGAGGTTGTGTGTGGAGCTGCATAAGGGGAGAGCAGAGGAGATGGTACTGTGAGGAGCGGAGAGGTCAATGTGGGGGGAGACCTAATTTTGGGAATTAGGGGCAGAGATGTATGGAGGGGAGGAGGTCATGGAGGAGCCTTGTTAGTGTAAAGGTTTGTTGCTTGAAATGAATTCGCTGGGCAATGGGAAGCAGTGATAGGGGCATGGGGAGAAGGGGAGAGTGCATGGTAGGGTAGCGAGCGAGAGTGGGGTGGATAAGACGGGGTCAAGCAGAGTAAGGATGGTATTGGAGGGGAGTGGGTGGGTGTGCTAGTCCAGGTGGTAGGAGCCGAATGGGCCATGATGAAGCGAATGTTGGCAGTATGTCCTACGGCGCCTGGAGTATTGATACATAAGGGGAGGGGAGAATCCAGCATTTTTGTAGGTCGTTCATAGCACATCGCAGAGGAAATGGAGCTCTGTTGGGAATAATTGGATGCCTAGAATCGTTTCTGCCTTAATCGGTGGACATGCAATTTATGGCTAGTATTAATCATTATACTTTACTCTATCCGCCGCCATTCTTCGGATCGCTATTCCATCGGTGCATTTTGGCGGACCCGCAAGGTCAGCCATAGAGAATATTTCCAGTTCTAGTTAAGTTAGGCAGCAGACTTTTAAAGAAGGATGTCTGAGCGATCTGTACAGACGCGAGGGGGGGGTAGACAAGACAAGTGACAGACAGGCAAACAGTCTGTGCTTTGTGGTAACGGGAGGGTGTATATTGTGAGCCCAGACTCTGCTTTGAACCTGGCTCAGTTGTAAATGGTCATTTGTTTATTGTTGTTTTTACCAACTCCCTTATTGCCAGCCAAACTCAGACCTCGCACCATCTGGAGATGAAATTGCACTTTTATTTTGTGCTGCCCAGGTGTTTGTGTTTCAATGAGCCCCCACTTGTACTGTAAATAATTAGGGACAGTTTTGAACGAACAGACTACAAATTTTCTAGTAACTGTTGGTGTATTTCAATTGGTGCAAAAAACAACTTTTTGTTATCCGTCCTAACACTGTTTAAACTCGTCTGGTATTTCACTTGTATTGGACGTGCGGGCACCCTGTTTTTGTTCAAAGAGCCATCCTTTGTACTTAAATTAGGATACAGAAATTTCTCTAGATACTGTTGGTGAGTCTTCATATGGTAGCAAAAAACCACCTTTTGTTTAATCACTCGCCCCCCCCTGTATAACTTTTAAATAGCTTTTTTTCACTTTTGGGCATGCGGCCCTACAGTTTTGTTCCACAGAGGCCTACCTTTGTACATTAAATCTAGGATACAGACTTTTCTAGTAACTGTTGGTGTATTTCATTGGCTGCAAAAAACCACCTCTTTGTTATCACCTATAAACTTTTAAATAGCTGTTTTTCACTTGTGGTGCAGCCTCAGTTTTGTTCAAAGAGCCACCTATGTACTTAAATTAGGATTACAGAAATTTTCTAGTAATGTTATCATGTGTCATTGCTGCGAAAAAACAACGAAATTTTTCTACTACGTGTAACGTTTTGAATGGTGCTTTATTGCGCTACGCTGAATCGCTCGCGTAGTTTGCGCGACAGATAGCGTCCACATTGGATGTCTTTTGTTTTCGTTGGTGTTGTTAACACTAGTCTAGTATTCTCTTGGTTCTAACTGGGACAGGTCTTTGTTCATACACTGGGTCATGTTTTTGGTAGTTCTATGGGGGTGGTTGGCGGGATCGGGTGGTGTGCGGTGGTTGCAGTTGGGGGGACAGTGAAGGGGGACGGGGCGGACCGTATAAAGAAAGGGCAGGGTGGGGTTGAGTAGGTGTCAGTTCTGGTTTAATTGCTCGGGGAGCAGAATAAATATAATTAAAGTAAGTTGAACTCATTTAGCAAATAATCTATTGGTAATATGTTTAATTGGCATGCCTATCTAGCTCACAACTATAGAATATTGACTAATGACTAAATTAAATGATTCTCTAATGACGTTTGTGTAAACACATCGTTACTATGCTTGGATTTTAACCATATCTTCATATTCATCGGTTTTTGTTCTACTTGCGTCAAGTGGATTTTGAGCTGGTAGTGAAGCTGGTTCTCACCAAATATTCCGTATGAGTATCAATAGCATTTAAGGATATACTTGATTAGTGGCTATTAGTTTACCTGGGGGCGCAGTTATAGAATAGTTTGTTATTGGGGTAAGGTGTATGATGCAGAGGTGGGGGTGTGAGTCGAATGGTGGTCTTCAATTTCGCGTTTGGGTAGCGGGTTTGGTTGGTCAACTCACTTGTGGTCATAGATAGTTTAGATGGGTTTTGCTCGCTAATCTAAAATATCGTTTAGGGCATGGGTAACTCGATTCATGTTATTCTAGCTTCTACACTCTATAATCGTTTGAAACAAGAAGTAAAGGCTATTGAATTACATATGAGATTATTCAAACTCCTGTTGCTGCCCCAACGTGGTGTTACATTTGCAGGTCTTTATTCCACCAAAAGAGATACGGCACTACTCAAAGGTATGATTGTTAGGGATAATTGTAGTGTATAGTGGTAGGGGTGTATTTATGAGTAGAGTTATGTGGTATGTTATCGTGTATAGAAGTAAGGGACTGAGAAGGAGAGTAAGATGAAGAGATAATAAGAATAGAGAGGTGTGCTGTGTCCGGGTACTAGGGTGATCCGTCGTACTTTTCTTGTACGTGGATTCAAGTTGCTTATATGTCTTTGTAAATGCGGCCCCTCAAGCCAAGTTCAGTTGATGGTGCTTGAGAAAACTTCCAATGTAAAATCCTACGAAATATTTGAAACCCTGAAACTACGAATTGGTTTTAAAAAATATATAATAACGGGTTTGTGATTACTGATCGTACACATTGGGTTGCTT
Organism: Phyllomedusa bahiana; assembly: GCA_025379985.1. Lineage (NCBI taxonomy): Eukaryota > Metazoa > Chordata > Amphibia > Anura > Hylidae > Phyllomedusa > Phyllomedusa bahiana. The sequence goes on along the minus strand of JAODAL010024504.1, from coordinate 39,324 downwards.
CTCGAATCTTCGGCTCGATTATAGAATATCTCCAGTACGACCATATAAAGTTTCATCACCATGACTGCGTTTTTATTTTGTTGAGGATTTACAGGTTAGGCGCCCACTCTCTTTCCATCATTAAAGATCGTTGAACCACCAGAATGTTGGTAAGTAACGTACCCCCAAACTCATTTTAGAAACTAGCGTCCCAGAATCGTGGTGCCGCCTTATGGCCTAATACACATCCGGAGTGGATTTGGTCCACCTTTTTGACCACCAGGACAAATACGAACCCATGTTTGCCACACACAGGCATCAGGCCATGTCAGAAAGTATCATTGGAGACAAAAAGAATGAGGTAAGAAGGTTATCAATAATTTGAAGGACCAGAGACTAAGATGCTTTTAGGGTCTCCCAACAAGCGGTGAGACAATTGGGGAGGAACATCGTAGTGTAGGTTGTGATTTTATACGTTGTCGCAAATCAGATACGTTGGCCAGTTTTGGTTGTATCCTTCTAGGTTTAGTACCGCAGTGCTTCATGGGGTTTGTTGGTAACTAAATTATCAGGATGTGCATCTGGGAGTATCATTTGTATATGAGGTAAAAGTCTTAAAAACACCAACCAAACTGACTAGCTACAGTTGAAAATATTTGTATCACAAGACACCACGGGTCATTTAGTGTTTCCACCTTGTTATTAATTGATCGGTGGGGTGTCATCAAGTATCAATCTCTGATTTAACATTTCAAAAAAGAAGGGTTACAGTAAACATGGATGGGCAGAAGTTAATGTGGGACAAAGGGAAACGGGCGTTGGTGCGTAATACGTTCCCACACTGTACCTCTGGGCAAAGCGGGTGCAGGACGAGGGGTGAGAGGTATTGTTTTTTGGCGGCGTGTGTCGCCATTCTGAAGGGGGTATTATGAACTGACAGGTGTTATGGCCAGAGTGGGGGCTTTCAGATACTGGAGTTGCATGTGCATTAAGATGCTACACTCAGGGAAGTACTTCAAGAGGTTTCTAGTTTTGCGTGACATGAATTATCCTGTTATATTGCTTTGTATGTATATTAAGTGTTGGGGATAGAGGCATATAAGTAATCTATACTCCTAAAGGAGTTTTAGAATTTCGAACGGGTAGTATTTTTTATAACCAATAAATTCCTCTAGGGTATATATTTTTATCTCATATAAAACTGACTATAACAAATTTTAATGGTACGTTATACAACGTAATAGATGTTCTGGCAAAAGAACCTACAGCGGGAAACTCGATGTATTACAACGGTCTCCCCGCTCATTCGTCTTTGATTAATCAATCGGCAACCACGCTTGGATGGCTCAGATAGGCTAATTTTTATGAGGCATTACTCAACTTGTCTGGTTTGTAATAAGTCAGAGGAACCTTTTTTTCATTACTAGATATAAGAATCCTTGTGGGCTTAGTTGCTTGACCGGACACATGGATCCTACAACCTTCCAGGGCACAGACCGGTTAATGGCCTACGGATCGTGTAGTCTTTTGTAAGGTTTGGGAGATCCCCCTAACCCCTGTCAAGTCATTTATATAGATACACCTACAAATGTTGTTAGTAATGCTTCGCACTCAAAGAGCATAAAGTTTGCCTGAACACTAGCGATTGCAGGACTGTGGACAGGAGATTGTATGTAGAACAAGAAGGGAAATGTATGTGAAAAATGCATTTCCGAAATGTATTAAAATTGGTGTTTGGGTGTCAAAGAAGAGGAATGATTTGAAGCCAGCTAAGAGGTAGTGGAGAATCAAAAGAGAGGGGCAGTATTTGATCATACGGATGGTTGGAGTTGGCACAGGCTCACCTTAAGCGAGTGGCCAAAAGTTTGCATATTAAGAAGGGTTTTGCGTAAGTTGAAAGTTGTTTTTGAAGGGAAGGATAAGGAAGGAAAAACTGTATGAGTCCGTATAAATTTTTCTGTTTTAGTTTAAGGTAAGATAAAAACTGCATTCAGGGTTTATTTTTTTGTTCAAGTACATATCTTGTTATCTCTTCACACTGAAATTCTGGCTGTGTGATCCAGAGTGTGTATAATCCTGGCTTCAGATTCAAAGCCTCTGTTAGGGGGGGTAGCTGGCTGCTCGGGGACATTCTCTCAGCCTACGGCTCTAAGGTTGTATAGGATAAATTGTAAGCGCTCAGTCAAAAGAACTGTACAGTCGTTGCTAGTTTGATCGAGACGAAAGGATAGGTGAAAAAATATATATATTGGTGACTAAAAGACATAATTACGCTCTGTGTTTAAGGAGTTTAAATCATGAAGATTAAGCTAGCTGTCGAAGACAAGCACTGATATAAAGAAACAATAGCATGTCCTTCCACACAAGTCCACCCCTAAAGCCACCAAGATCCGCAAGTGGAGAGGTGATGGACACCGCCGTGACACGGTCGGTCTCCTACGCGTCTTTGGATCAAGGGGGGTTTCGCGGGAAATATGGGAGGGGACCTCGTGCTCTGCTATTTCACCCTCCTGCGGACCGAGTTTACAATTGGTAAGTGGGATCCCAAGCTCTGTTGCATGTTAAAATACCAGTACGGTGGTCAAAGTTCTGTTTCTCTCTGGGTCATGGGATATCACCAGACTCAACGGGGTATGAGCCATAGTTAAACCCTGCCAACCTCAATTGTCAACACCGTGGCGGGTTTGGACAGATTATTATTGGAAAAAAGCTGTCAGATGGTATAACCCGGATGTGAAAATTATTGAAGGATAGGGGCCAGTGGAGAGGATCTGCTATCTGACGGGAGCACGGAGATCCCCTAGCACGTTTTTTGGTCCTTGTGTGGGCCCCGGTCTATAGCTGGTAAGAGATATTGACAAGGAAACAAACTCAGCTTACATCTGCTATTACTAATGTTTTTTGGATTTTTGGTTAATGATAATAGATGACACTATCATTTGACAAGCCAGGTCCATCTCTCCCTCCACTTATCTCCTCGGTAATCTTTATGTTTTACCTACAAAATATGCCACACTTTCTCACTGAAGGCCATACCCCTGCGGTCCAGATCCTCCTCAGACATACTTAGCTGTAATGGGGTAGAGGGTCGCATTCATGTAAGTCAGGCCCCTCACCGTGCTCCAATGTGTAGTAATGCTCGTTCACTTCCTGGACTTGATGATCCGTTTTCCTAGTAATCAGACACCTGCCCGATGAATCTACTTGAAGGGCGGTCCTTCTGCAGCTCTTGATGGCTCTAATTAACAGGATTAATCCAGAAGGCATGGTATTAGGACCTGTTTGCACGTGCATCTGAAGATGGGAGTAGCGTACCGCTGTGCACCTTAAAGGCCTTACCTGCAGTTATAATGTCCTAATGGATAACCCATGACAAGATTCACCTACCTTTTCTACAAACAGATTACCATCAGTGGACTTATTGGTTCCTCTAGGTCACACTGACGGATGTTGGACTACTGCCAGTACTGCTGTGCCAAGTTTCGCTCTCAAGGAGGAGCCGCTTTTATCCCGCTTACCACAATACACCTTTGTAGTTTGTCTCCAAGGAAGAAGGCCCTGGAAGATTCCAGATCAGACCCGTTACTAAACGTTGGTGTATATTTTCCTGTACATCAACCATGTAACACGCCTCTGGGTCCGCACTCAAGACCATTGCTGGGAATCAACGGCCCATATGGGGATTACTATTCAGCACGTCTGGATCAGTTGCTCGGACAGCGCCCAACTGCTTGAGGCTGTACACGCCGACAGATTTTTACTGTATAGGACCGCAGACATCGTCGTGGGAAATGATGTAGACCTTATTCATGGCACCCCCATAGACCCTTTGTGCAGTCCTTCAGCAGACCTTGCCGAAGCATAGGAATCATCCAGTCGACATCTATGCTTACTGTGCTCTTTACTGCTGCCCTCACCCAGGCACTCTTATTCCATGTACACAGGGGGGATGAGACAGAAGTGGACTATGACCACTGAAAGATGATGCTACCAATGATCGTTTGAATAGCCTTGCAAGAACAGGACTGCTGCCCCATTCACATGGTGACTGAAGAAAATTCCCAAGCGGTCTCAAATGGTGGACAGATGGTTTCAAGATATGCTACTGAAGATGGGACTTTTCTTTACAGCATTTGCAATAAACACAGAAGATGAAATCCTCATGGCAGAAGCACTGCCCACACTTTTCTGCTACAAATTGCTGAAACTACAAGCTTGGAGGAAGCTGTAAATATGGCTGAAGGAATAGAAAGTCTAATATATGACTGATTCAAGGTATGACCTTGCATAGCTCACATGACTTTGGGATCTCATCTGGAATAATTAGAGGATTCATCACAGCAGCCGGGGAACCCAGAGTCAAAGATGCATTTACAGATCAAGTCTCTGTTTGGCACGCACTTGAATCTGCCACAAAGGTAGCCATCTTTAAAGGTTAAGGCACCATGGCAAAGTGAAAGAAGACAGGACCCGAGGGAGGAAAAACCAGAAAGACAGACCAAAGCCGCACAATAAGCAGCAGCTCTTGGTGTTATGTGTCATCCAGAGTGGTGGATCCTGAGCCCTTTATGGTATACCACCTGAGCCAGAGAAGGAATTCATTAATCAACAGGAACTGATAACTCCGCCTCTGATTGGAAGCCCGGCTGGGACCCCAAAGAAAGACTTAGCAGAACAACATCTAGGCAACTGCCAAAGTATGGACAGATAAGCAAGAGCAGTGGAAGACAGATGGAGCATACGCTTGAAAGAGTAATTTGGAAATGTGCAATGGACCTTGTCTGTTTTCCTAGACGAAATGATCTGCCTCATTGCAGCCTGGGCCATGGAGCTACTCATCGTGGAGACAAGATTCAGGACACTCAAGCTATGTGCAGAAGTGGTACATGCTCCAGGAATTGCAAGTTCCTATGATTGCAGCTACAATAAAAGCATGTACTATACTGTACCACCTGCAACCTTCCCTCCTATGCTCAAGTTCCTGCAGCTCTTGGCGAAGCCTGAATATCCTTCCAAAGGTTTCAAGTGGACCACATCCAGATGCCTCTTAGAGGGGAAGTATGAATATGTTTTGGTTGCAAATAGACATGTTTCTGGCTGGCCAGAAGCGCGTAAACCCCAGTGACCAAACATCGTCCTCAAAGTAACCGGAAAGAAGCTGAATTACTGATAATAGCTTGTCTCGATTTGGAATCACTCAGGTCGATCGAGTCAGACCAGGGTCCAGCATTCTCTTCCTAGGTTTACGAGAACTTTGGTAGAGAAAACATGTTTGGTAGATTTGGGCCTACACAACACGCCGTTCCATTCCCCAAAAGTTCTGCCGATGGGTGAACGTGATGGATGGGACACCTCATAAAATAAGTTGTCAAAATATGGAACTGCTCTTGTGTCCACCCTTGCCACTGGCAGACGCCTTATTCCAATGTTCTGTACAGTCGATCTGGCAAATACCCCACAAGCGAAAACTTGGCCTAACCTCTCATTTGAGATATCTGTTTGGGAAGCCTGCCTTCTGTGTTTGAGGTCAGGGTGCAAGAGTTAGGTGGTAATATAGTGACTGGTTGCTACAATTTGTGATTGAATTGTTCCTAAAGAGTTGTACTATTTGCATGCATGCAGTCTCTGCTTTCTTCCAGAAATCTCCAAGGGGAAACGGTTATCATGATTTCTAACCCAGGAGATCGTGTTGTTTACACAGTATAGAGGCATATAAGGAAGGAATTGCTGGTAGCCCAGATTTGAAGGCCCATTACACTGTTATCCTGATTACCCCACTGCTCACGGTCGATATTGAAATTGGAGGGGAAGCCCACGGGGATCCATGCTTCTCATTGTAAAAGGGACCCAGTGACATAAATGATTGTATATATCCTTTTATTAGTTGTTTCCTATTAGACTAAATGGCTATAGTGATTTTTTCGGAATTATACCAAAGTGTGCAAACATTTTCATTTGATAGCTTGTGATATATTCCCCAATAACCTTAGTACGTTTCAAACCCAAGAAGTGAGAACTACGCTGGGGAGGTACTGTGGGTAGCTCATGGGAACTACACTTGTCTCTCTCCCTCCCATACCTACAGACGAGAAAGGCATCATTGGGGGTCTTCCCGGCCGGATTTGCCAGGTTACCTGACTGTGGGCAATCAGTGAATCTCAATGGGACCACACTCCTGGATGGTTCTTATGGTTGCTGTGGGGATGGGAAAATTGAGATAGAAGTTGGGTTGCCAACTACCTGGAAGGGTCAGTGTACCTTAATCAAGCTTTCCATGCCCTTCAGGCTTACCCATGGAATCCAGCCCCCACCTAGATGACCCCCAAGCAGGAAGAGACGAGCAGCCCCCAGAAGTCCAGGGGAAGACCCTACTGTGTATATAGGTTTTCTATTGGCGAGTTGAACTTAAGGGGGGTCCTGATCAGTATAAATGCGCTAGATCAGATATGCTGCAGGTTTTGCTTCCATTATTCCCTCAAGTTCTCAGATTAATAAGAATGGTAGGATCTGGATTAATTACATTTATTATAATCACAAAGGTTTTAGTTAATTACAGTTGAGATGGGTTTTAAGGGAGTCTATGAAGAATTAGCCCCAATTCTAGGATGAACTTACAGAAGTCCGATTATGCCATAGACATGGTGTGCTGGTATGAGTAAAGGAGGAGTTTGTTGTGGGCATGTTAGGTGAAGAATGTCTGCACCTATATACCCTGACAAACAGGATGTGAATGGTAGATCACTATCGCCGCGGGTAAGATTAAGGAGTCGGTCCATGGATACTTAAGGAGAATCTCTAGGATGTGGATTACTTCTTGGGCCTCCTGCTGACCTGATGGACTGGAGGCTGGAAGCGCTCTGGTTTACAGCAGGTGGGCATGGTATCTGCTTAATTATATTGGTGAGTACTATGTTTATACATGTGATTGCTTGCATATCCTCTCTACAAAAATATATTGGCCGTTGATAGATGCAGGAGCAGACATTCAGGACTTTCCTTTATGCTCAGCAGGAGCCTCTGATGGTGTGATGAAAGAGACACCTCACAGGACATCCTCTCTTACCAAGATCCACCATAAGTATGAACCAAGAGTCAATTCTCTGATTTGAAGGGACTCAGTTCTATTGGGGGAAAACCTCATCAATGTTGATAGCAGTCACTGGAAGTTGAGTGTTCGATTCCCCCACCCCTTGGAGGGGGTTTCCTAAAACAATTCTTCTGAAGAAATCCCACCAACCCTTTTACCCCCAGTGTGAGCAGTTCCAAGCTCCTATGCTACTCTTAGTTTCAGGAAGGACATAGGGGGACAGTGGAGAATAATCTTGGGTCTATTAGGGGATTGTGAAGGTTGACGAGGTTTGAACTTATACTGTCGATCTTGCTTATTAACTGTGAAATCCCAAGTTTTTTCTCGGTGTGTATTCTCTCATTGATTAACCAAACTTAATTTCTCTGTAAAATGATTTTCCCACCTTTGCACAATAAAGATGGGTTTGTAGCTCCTTAAAGAGTCATCTTCAGCTAAAAAATGGGAATAGTGCAGGACGTGACATCCGGGTATCGGCTTGCATTTCCCAGGGATGTAAAACATCTGCTTTTTCAGTTCTCTGTCTGAAAGAAAGGCTTAAACAATGGAAATTCACTGAAGCTGTGGATGAGACTTATTCCCACTAGGCAGCGTGAGACAATGAACTGTACTTTAAAGCTACCTAATTATGGAAATACATCCGTTCTTCCTCTCTTCTCTATCTGCGGACTGCGCTTATCTTACTTGTTGTTTATACAAAAAATGTGTGTGAAGTTTCTGTGAGTTCAGTTGTGCTTGGAACATGAACGAAATTTGACCCAGAACCCTGTGTCGGACTCTCAGTTTCTTCTTATCGGCAAGATATAAGTATCCTCACCGCTCAGGTAATTTGGCAATAACGGGGCCAAACGGGAAACTATTGTTAAGTTGCTTGTGAACCCCCCAATGTTGGTAAACGACCCCCAACAGTGTGAAAACAGCAGGGCTCCAAACAGCAGGGCTCCAATCTCTGCTGTTTAACACGGTGTCTGTCTGTAAAGGTCCAATCTATTAAAATATAACATTTGTCCTGTATGATGAACGCCCACATTTTTGGGTGTTTTACATTCACCGAAAATTGGAATAAAAAGTTGGATGTATCCCAAGGTGGTACCAATAAAAACTAAACTTACTCATGCAAAAAATCGATCAGTAGGTGGAAAAACTAAAAAATTATTCGTCACAGAAATTGGAGCTTCAGTGCAAAGTTAAAAAAAAAGATAATTTTTTTTCTGTTTAATCCATCAACAAGCACCCACTGTCTTTTAATGGCAGGCATTGCAGGACATTAATCTGCAGAGATGTCAACAGATGTCGCTGCAGAGAGGAGGGTATCGCAGCTCCCACCACCGCAACTGCGATCGCACCAGAGCAGTACCAAACAGCCCTGTTTCTAGAGCAGTCTCGACATGGCAGATGGGGGGCTCCATAAGGAAGGAATTAATACTATATGTTCTATCAACTTTTTGTTTAGAGCCTTTTAATTGAAGATGCCCTACCCTTGCAAAGGGAGTAGTATCTACTTTTCGTTTGGTATGCAAAAAAAAATAAAAAATCAGATAATCTGACACTTGGGAGACACCACATATGCTCACTGGCATACAGTAATATTTTTTAGCTGCTTTATTACAAATCTAAGTATAGGGTTCTTATAGTCATATGTCATGTGATATAGGTGTGTTAATATCCAGACATTATTTTAACTACGGTACATTCTTTTAGCCAAAAATAGCCTACAAGCAGGATATGCCAGGACAAATAAAGAAAAAAAGAGCACACAAATAAAATATATACTATTTATTAGTTCATAGTCTTAAAAACTTAAAAGAACCAGTGGACAGACAACAGCCCAGAAGAAAGGTGGGTAACAGGACCATAAAATAGATGCAAAGGTGATGATAACCGATATAATGCAAGTCAATAACCAGTGGACAAAAGTTCCTTCCATTGAATGGATGGACAGATTTAAAGAACCAATCCAGGTAGGGAAGGCTGGCACTGTGATACATCCAGCACAAAGTAATTGAAAAGTATTAACTGTGTGTACTACAGAGGCTAAAACTATGCAATCCAAAAAAAAAAGGCGGGCCCTTAAATAATATATTATTCAAAAGGTATTTTGACTTGTACTGCATGCATTTTTTGCGGCCCCCAAATTGGGGGGAAACAGCCATCCCCCTTTAGGGGGCCCCGGGGGGAAAAAAGGGGGGCCCGCTGAAAGGCGGGCCCCCCTTAAATTTCAAAAACAGGGGACTGGCGCACGGCGCAGAAGGGGCCCGGGGTGCCGGCCACAGCGTACTTTCCCACAGGTCCTTTTAAACTTACTTCCCTGCGCTGGGGGCTGGAGCCGGGGCACTCCTCCCTCTCTGATGAGGAAAGGAAAGGGGAAATTTAAATTTACCCCAACTTCCCGCCCCCCCCCCTTGCCCCCGTTGCCGTACCGGGCCAGCAGGGGACAGAGGGAGCGGGGGGCCCCGGGCTCCAGTCCAAAAGCGCTGGGGAAGAAAAGTGAAAAGGGGGGGGGTCTGTGCTGAAAGCTTTTAAACCGGGGGCGCGGGCCCCCTTCTGCAGCATCCTCACCCTTTCCCCCAAACCCCCTGCACCCTTTCCCCACACCCCTGTTTTGTGGGGGCCCCCCAGGGGCCCTTTCCCACCCCCTGTGGGGTGGGGGGCCCCCATTGGCCCTTCCAGCCCTGTTTTGTGGGGGGCCCCCCATGGCCCTTTTCCACCCCGTGTGGGGGGGGGGCCCCCAAATGGTGCCCCCACCCCTGTGGTGGGGGGGCCCCCAGGGTTTCCCTCCAGCCCGGTTTTGGGGGGGCCCCCCATGGTCCCCCCCAAGGCCCTCGGGTGGGGGGGGCCCCCCGGGCCCCTTTTGTGGTGGCCCCTAATCCCCCCACCCTTACTGTGGGGGGGGGCCCCCTCGTCCCCCCGCCTACGGGTGGGGGGGCCCCCCGTCCCCCACCCTTTCGGTTTTGGGGGGCCCCCCTTTCCCCCAGCCAAATGTGGGGGGTTTCATCCCCCCCCACTTTAAAACCCACACAGTAAGGTGGAGGGAGGGGGGGGCCCCACACACGAGTTTGGGGGGGAAAAGGGGGGCCCCAAATACCTCCCGGTTTGCACGGGCTACTAACTCCCTAGCTACCCCCTACCTGGTTTCCCCGGGGCCAACCTATAAAAAAGGGGGGGCTACCCGGCAAACAACCCTTACCTGTTGCCCATACTCGTTTAATTACCTTTGGGGGGCCACTCCCTAGTTTTGGGGAAAAAAACTTATACCAAATTATAAGGGCACAAAAGGGGGTAAATTATTCCCATTTGGGGCATAGGATGGGGGTTTTTGGGTACACAGGAGGTGGACAAGGTAGGAAGATGATAAAAAAAAAAGTGGGAGGTCTCAGGTTTTGTGTTGTAAATTTTGGAAAAGGGGCGAGTTTGTGGCGAGAAGTTTCATGGAGGTTGGCCCAAATTTAAGAAAAAAGAAAAGGGGAACTTTGAATAAATCATCGGGCCAAAGGGACATCAACGGAAAGTCCCCCAAAATGTTTGAAATTGTTTCTACCATTTATATGGTCACTGTATGGCAGTAATTTTGGGCCCTTTCAGTAATGAAATATTCAGGGGACCATTTGATGGTATTATTCAGAAATTTGAGCTTTCCCAGCTTTTTTTTTTACTGGGGGCGGGGAAAGGGGGGGGTTGGGGGGGGACTTGTGGGGGGGGGGCCCAAACACTTTTTTAAGCGTATGGGGCCCGGGAAATTTTTTTTGGCGGCCTAAATTGTTTGGAAAACACTTTGTAAAATTTGTGGGAAAATTTTAAAAATTTGGTTTTTAAAAAGCTTATTCTTTAATTGTTTTAATTTTTCATCCCTTTTTAAAAAAATGAACGTATAAAATGCCCCTTATCCCCCAAACACCCAAACTTGATTTTGCTCCTAATTTGACAAAGGTGTTGCAAATAGGTGTAATCGGTGATTGTACTTAGGGTACATTCACACGACGAAATTGATGATGAAATGTGAGCACCGAATCGGCAATGTTTCCTCGCTGGAAATTCAGTTCTTGCAAGTATGGAATTTAGAGGAAGAAACGATGCTGGATTTCTGAGGCATACTTTCTACCTCCTAAACCCTAAAATGGGCGATGCAGAAAATGCCTTAAAGAATTAACATTCAATTGTTTTTGGCGCTTAAAATAAGTGCCAAAAATAAGCGAGTAAAATCGGGCGTTGTGTGAAGGAAATGCTGATTTTACATGGGAATCATTGGTAGATGTTTTACAGTAGTTTTTGATGCTTTTTTGGAGAGGAAAAGCCCCAAAAGCTTCGCATTTGGGGACCCAGCCTTACTGCAGATTCGTGCAGCATTAAAATTAATGGCAAATTTTTTTTTTTTTTTTTTTTTTTTTTTTTTTTTTTTTTTTTTTTTTTTTTTTTTTTTTTTTTTTTTTTTTTTTTTTTTTTTTTTTTTTTTTTTTTTTTTTTTTTTTTTTTTTTTTTTTTTTTTTTTTTTTTTTTTTTTTTTTTTTTTTTTTTTTTTTTTTTTTTTTTTTTTGGGCGCCCAAATTCTCGCCGGGCTCCAGAGCTCTGGAGTTTCCGACAGTCTTTCGCTTTGGTGGTCCGCCGGTGGGAAAGGTCTTAAAAAGGGAAAATGCAGAAAATTCGTGACAGAAAAAAAATTTTTTTTTCTTTCTCTGTAAATTACATGGAAGTTAATTTGGTGTGAAAAATGCAGTGTCACCCAGCCCCACGAGAAAACTTAAAACAAAGGACCCGGGCCCCGGATGTTTTGGGACCCTAGGAACACCTGGTTTTAATACTTTTGGTTAAAGGGGTTGGAGCGGGTCATCGAGAGATTTTTAAAAGAAAGTATTTTTTCTTATATTTAGCCAGGACATAAGTGTCCAGCAGCAGCTTGTCTCACTTTCCCCTGTGAAATGCTGAGGGGGTCAAAAGATTGATTGTTTCTGGCCAACAGTTATCTTGTGCATCTCTGGGCAGTTTTTGATTGCTGACAGACCCCAAACCCCAGGTTGCTGCGGGTATAAACAATTAAAATTATGTGTAAATAAAAAAAGGGGGTTAAAAGGGAAAGGGGAGAGCATTTGGGGAAACTGGATTATCTCAATAAGACCGCAAATAGTAAGAACTAAGATTAAAACCCGTTTACATTTTAGGTCCATATATTTTTCCCAGACTTTGGGACACAAATTTTTTTTTTTTTTTACCTGTTTCCTGAAACTTTTTCAAAGTTATAATTATGTAATGGCCATAAAGCCCAGACTTTCAGTTTCTTTGAGGGTATCCAATTTAAAAAATTAAAGGAAAGGGGTTTTTGGAGGTTTCAAATCCTTTAAACCATGTGCCCCCGTTTTTAAAAAGGAAAAAAAAAGTAATTGGAAAAATTTTAAAAAATTGAAAATAAAAATTTTAAAATTTCTAACACTTGGTTGGAAAAACCTTTGTGGCAAGATTTGCCTGAAGTCTTAAAACCCCATGGACCCCCCAGGCGCTGTTTTTTCCTCCTTTGTTTTGCTGTGCCAGGCTGGGGTTTAGTTTTTTTAAAAAGAAAAATTTTTGCTCATTTGGGCCCATTTAAAAATAACCCACTTTTTTGTTTTAAATTTAAAACCTCTTGGTTTTTGTTTTGGGTTTTTTATGTTTGGGTCATTCCCCCAAAATCTGTATTATAAAAAGCCAACCAATCAGTTTGGGCTGCTTTTGGCTGGGGGGGCACATTTTTAAGGGGAAACTAAAAACTTCAAAACCCTTATTCAATTTTAATGTGGATCCCCCAAATGAAAGCGAAAGTCTGGGGCTTTTTGGCCATTTCCATTATTAAAACTTAAAATTGGGGTATGTTTCCGTAAATAGGTACAAAAAACTAAATTTGTGTCAGTGTCCAAATATATATGGAAGTAACTGTATGTAGCCAAACACCCTTCGCCCAATTTTTCTGTTTCTTTTGTTATTTTGGGGGTAAGGGAAAATTGCTTTGAAAAAAATACACATTTTGGTTTAAACCCTTTCCCCTTTTACTGTCATACTTCAAACATTTTTTGTGGGGCATAAAAAAGGGGACATCAGGGAAAAAACCCCAAACCCCATGGGGCCAACCCTTGTCCATGCCGTAAAACAATTTAAGCACATTTAACAAGGTCCAAATCACACCTTTAAAAAATGCTAAGTTTCCATGAATCATGTACAGCATACTAGTTCCAAAATGTGCCGCTTTGGGGCTAGGATTAGGGGTTGGGCCCAAATTTGATTCTAACGAAGGGGAATTCGTTTAGAAAAATTTCAGGAAAAAACTTCGGTTTTTTTTAAACAAAAGGTGGGGAAGTTGGGGGTTACTGAAAAAAGGGCTGTTTTTTAAATTGATAAAAGGGCCCTGCGAGACTTTTGGCGTTACATGGAGCAAAAAAATCTGGGGGGAAAAGAAGGGCATAGCCTACATAAACATGTGCAGGATAAACCCCCAATAAAGAAGGCCGGCGGGATTCTGTGACGTCACCGCACTAAAAATATGTGGGGGCGCGCGCTGGGAGCTATACCGCTCTCACTGACTGATTGGGGAAAGGGTGTTGCCGGGTGCTTATGATGTTATAAAAAGAACTGTTTTTTTTAACAGCGATTTTTGGGGGGTGTCTCGCTTGTCTCAGAAAAACTGTTTCTTTATTTTTCTAATTCTGATTTTGTGGTGTTTTGGGAAAATTAAAGCCCATTTGTGCGTCCAGTGCGCTGCATATACTTTTTAATGCTTTTCTGCTCACACCCAAATTGAATATCCAAGGGGGTTCAAAAACCTGTTCCTTTTGGGTTTTTTCTTTTAAAGAAAGAGCGTTTTTACAACCCAAATCCCACTTCATTTTTGGTTGGAAATTTTTTGCGTTTTTTCATCCGGGGGTTTTAATTAAGCGTTGTTTGCTTTTTGTGGTAAACTAAAAAAACCCGTTCTTTTTCCCCGAAAAAAAGACTTTTTACCTGTAGGCAAAATTTCCCATAAGGAAGGTTAATTAAAAGTTTTTCTGTTTTTTTCCCGAAAAAATACATGCCTTTTTTAACACATTTTAAAAAGGGCGGGGTTTAATTTTTTTGGTTTTGCTCAATTTTTTGCGAAATTTTACATCCGGGGTTTTTAATTTAAAGGCGTTGTTCGGGTGTTGGGGTTCACAAAAGGGAGCGTTTTTTTTTCACCCCAAAAGAAGACATTTTGCCTAAAGCTTAATTAAAAACCAAAGGGTTTAAATTTAAAACCCTGTTTGGGGCTTTTATTTCGGGAAAAATACACAGTTTTTTTAAACGGAAAAATTCAATTTCAATTTTTCCTGCCCATTTGGGGAAAAGCAATTTTTTTCCAAAAGGGTTACCAAGCTTCTTAGTGGGTTCTTTGGGGGAGTAAAAATTTACAGGGTGTGTATTTATCAATACAAAATATCATCTCAAACTGTGTTTGAAACTTTTTTGAAAAACAAAAAAGTATTTTCCAGCCCAGAGAGGTGGCGGGCTTTCCCCTGGAGGGGAAGTGGCACAAATATTCCTGGGGGCGGCCCGGGCCCGCAGCCCCAAGCAAGGGGGGGTCGCACCCGGGGTAAACGGTGAGGCCAAAAACTCCCGTGTCATCTAGGGGGCCTTTGTTTTGACCAGAACCCAAGGGTTTTAAATTGGTTGACTAGGTCATCCACTTTCCCCAGTTGAAATCTGACCCCCCACCCCAAGAGTGGGTTTGGGATTGTCAGACAAAACCCCCTTTTAGTTGGCAGGGCCGGGAGGGGTCAGGGGCCCTCCCTTCCTCAACCCGCCTCTTTTCCCATGGGTTTCCCTCAGCCAGAGATTTTTACTATGGGTTTGGGTCAGCCCCCCACTATATACGAGGATGAAAAATTTTTGAGGGGGCAGTCAGCAGAAAATTGGGCAGCGAAGGGAAATGGGGCCAATATCCCCTGTTCTTGCAGTAGGGGGCCCAAAGTATAGATGTGGAGAGTGGCATGGGGGTAAAGTTGTGAGGGGTAGCCTCTGCATCCAAGACCAGTAAAGGGACGCAGTGCGTTTAAAACCAAAAATAGATGATGATTTTTAGGGGGACCACACTTGGGGGGCGGGTGAGGCGGGGGCTTCATCATGTCAGGGAAGGGGCGTCAGCTTGGCGTGGGAAGGGTGCAGCCAGAAAAGTGGGTCGTGTGGCCGTGAGTCAGGGGGTTTAGCAGCGTGCGAGGTAGGACCCAAAACGGAAATGGGGTTTAGAAAACCCCACTTCGCAGACCCAAAAAAAAGTAGCGTACAGGGGGGCTCAGCGGGGCCCAGCGGGGGTAGTGTCACTAAAGTGCGGAGCGTTGGCGGTAAAATCAGATAAAATCAGTGATGTGGCAGTTCTTTGCTAAGACCCGGAGGAGGGCCCAAATTTTGGGTTTTTTGGAAAACTGTGGGGGAGAAAGTGAGGCGTTTTGGGCCCGGGGGGCTAAAGTTTGCACCAGGCCCTTTTGTAACAATTTCAGTTCACCAAACCGGTTTGGCCCGGGAGAAAAATTTGGGTCAGATGTGGTGGTCCCTCCCGCCCCCGCACGAACAAACAGCAGCGGGGCCCCGTGAACCCCCTTGCCATTGGGCCAGTCAAAGGGTTCCCCCCACCTTTTGCAGAAGGGAGCTGTTTTTTCTTTGCCATTTATCTCCCCGGTTTCCCGGGTGCTCTGTCCCCGCTACTCATGGCCCCCGCAAATGTTTTAGCGAGGGGGATTGTAAAGGACAACAGTATTTCCCTCCAACCCCTCCTAAGGTTTCAAAAAGGGTGGCCTTTCTCCCGTTCCCCGTTTTGGACTGCAGTCCCCCCCTTTCAAATGGTGGGGCTCTGCCCCCATTTTAGAGAAAATAAAGGCTTTTGCCGAGCCGAAATGGAGAGTTCCAACCGTAATTTATTTTCAAAAAGGCCAGTACCAGCACTTCAAAATATGTAGAAAAGAAGGGTGGGCAGTCCTTGAGGTTATCGTTTTTTTTTCCAAGGTGGGACGGGGGCACGGACGTCTGGAAACTTGGGAATACGGGCAGGGGCCGTAATGTCCTTTACGGCCCATGGGTGAATTTAGCTTTTCTGCCCTTCACACCCAAAAAGGAGACCCGCTTTTCTCCTTTCCCCGTTGTTTAAACTGCGGTCCCCGCGCCAATGTCCGCCCCCTCCCCTCCAACCCCCCACCAAACATCTCAGCTTCCACAAGTATGCTCCCTCATACCACATTTTGTAGGGCACAGCCTTCGTGTGTACGGAGTTCTTTCAACTGGTTGCCTCGGCAACGAAATCAAAACCCCGGGGAGGAAATGCTCCGCGTCATGGGAAACAAGAAAAACGATGTGTGGTTTCTCGGCCCAAATGCAAATCGGAGCCCTGGGACGGACAAATTGGGGGAAAAATTTGGGGTCCGGGGCTGCACCGGGAAGGGGTGGGGCCATGCGCCCCGTTTGGGCATGTGGGTTTAATCTGGGTTTTGAAAAGGTTCCTGAAGGGCTTCCAACCCATCTTTGAAGATTCTGAAAAAAGGCCAGGAAAATGTGCATGCACTTCCTCCATTCCTTTTAAAAACCCGGGGAAAAACCCCCCTCGGGGGTTTTCAGCGGGCCCCGAACGGCCTCCCCCAAAAACACTCTGATATGGATGTTTTTCCAAACCCTTTTTAAATTTCCCGCCTGGAATGTTGGGCACTGTATGAAAAAAAGAAAGGCCATTTTAAAGTTTTTTTTATGATCCAGGTGGACAGGGATACTCCCCCGTTTTTAACTTTTTAAAAACAGCCAGTGGCAGCTCATGCGTGACCCCCTTTCCCTTTGTTTAGGCCATTCGAGGGGCGAGTTTTCTTGTCAGGCGCCAGGACTACGGGGGTTGGGTAACGTATTCCCCCTGGGTTCATGTCTGGGAAAAAAAGCTTTTTAAAAATCTGTCTGGGCAGGGGGGCTGGAGACCCTGGCGGGCCCATTTTGCGGCCCCATGAGTCCGGGGGGGGGACTGCAAAGGAGGAGGGGGAGGAGGGGGGGGAGGGGACATTGGAGCCGAAGGGATTTTTTGGTGGGAAAATTTGTGGATTTTCTACCCCGGTGACAAGAGAGGGGGGAGCAGGAGCAGCTGGAGGGGGGTAGATGGAGATTTAGGAAGAAAGAGGCAGATGACCCCCAAAAACCGGGCGTATACAGGGAGTTTGGGGGGCAGGGAGCCCCCCGGAAATCCTTGTGCAGTGGCCCCCTGCATGCTTTATTTGCCTGGCTGGACAGCCGAAAAAAGTCAGCATCCCCCGGGAGGGGGGATGACTTCTGGCTCTTTCCCCCTATAGGACCCCCGCTTCTGGTCCAAATTGGGGGCCTTTTTCCCCGCGTTGAGAGGGGGGGCCAAAATCAAATACTTTTAGGGGAAAAAATTTCCCGAGTCAGTTGGCCTACCTAATTTTGCGGCATCGTCCCTCCTCTGACAGGTCTGACCGGGGTGTTCCTCGCGCTCACTACTACTGCCGCGGCTGCTGGGGGAAGGTGGGGGTAGGAGCAGTACGCTTCATCAGCAGCAACTAAGTCTGGAGTCACTGATGAGCAGCTTCCTTCACCCACCTAGTGAGGAGGGCAGTCGCCAGCAGCAGCAGCAGGACCTGGAGCAGCCCCTGAACAAACAGGTCGTGGCCTAATTGGACAGCACTCTGCCACCCCAGTTAGAAGATCCGCTGGACTACTGGGCAGCCAAACTGGATGTGTGGCCGCAACTTGCCGAGTTTGCAGTGGAGAAGCTGTCCTGCCCAGCCAGTAGTGTGGCATCAGAGCGGGTGTTCAGTGCAGCGGGGGCCATCGTTACCCCAAGGAGAACCGCTTGTCCACGGGAAATGTGGAACGACTGACTTTGTCAAGATGAATCAGGCGTGGATCGGCCAGGATTTCCACAAACCAATGCCTTAGGCGTCAGACTACATCAGCCATGACGCCATACCCAAACTGTGAGAAATGAGTCTGGGTTCAAACTACCTGCCTCAGCCACTATTCTGATGCCGCCACCCGCCTGATGCCACACATATGCTGCCAGTTTCTCCATCTGCCACCAACCTTCTTTACCAGGGACTGCTATTGCCACCCACCTCCACACTGCCACTTTATGACCTCATGCTGCTGTGGCTGCCGCCGTCACCTCCACACTCTGTCATTTTGCCACTCTCTGACCTCATGCTGCTGCTGTGGCTGCTGCCTTGACCTCCACTCTCTGTCATTGTGCACTCTGTGGCCTACTCCTGTTTTTGCCACCTCCAGAATGTCATTGTGCCACTCTCTGACCTCATGCTGCTGCTGCTGTCACTCCACACTGTCATTTGGTGCCACTCTGTGTTGGTCCTACACTGTTTTGCCACCTCAGAATGTCCCATTGTGCCACTGTCTGACCCCCAAATGCTGTGCTTGTCGGCTGCTTGTCGTGACCTACACACTCTCTCACTGATGTTGACACATGAGCGCTCAGCTTGTTTTTTTCCATCTTTCGCTGCCATGACTTTATCAGGCTACATTCCTGCTTCAGTTTTTTGGTCAGTTTTGTCCTCTTAAGTGCCCAGGGAATTTTAGAGTGAAGCGATTCTAAGAGCGGCGGCAGTCATGTGCGTGTCATACTAAAACACAACATTGTATGAAGAAAAACCAAGCTCCCTCTGCATATTTAAGCATGGCACAATGTTCTACAGCACCCTGCAGGCTCTGTGCAGCCTGGAAATAGCTGTTTTTTAATGCGATTCGTCCCAAAGCAATTCGGACCGAAACAAATTTTGTCTGAAAATTCGGCAAAGTCACCGAATCGAATTTTTGAGAAATTCGCCCATCTCTAATTAGGATGATATATGCCGTTTCCTTAATCAAATAATACATTTATATAAATATACACAAATATTCACATTTTGACATGAAACCGAGGCAACACCTTACAATTGATCAATAGTACCTTGCCATTGCAAAGCTTCAAGCAGGATGCTCTCAGCTGAGCTTAGTGTGTCAGAGTGTCATCAACAGTTTGTATCAGAGATACAGAGAGACTGGAGGTCATAGAAGGGCAAAGAAGTGGACTTCCATTGGCTACATCACACGCTGATGACTGCTTCATTGTAAACGATGCCCTGCAGAACCAGAGGATGAATGCCACACAACTCAAGGCACGTTTAAGGGAGGTGAGAGGCAACCAAGTGTCACATCAGACCATAAGCAACCATTTACATCAGCATGGTCTGCGTGCTAGACGACCAGCAAGGGTACCTGACCTGAATGATGCGTAGCACTCACCTTGACGTCTCCAGCATCGTTGGCGTCCATCATTTCTGCACAGAGTAAATTAACTTTCATAACTGAACAGCACGATGATGCTTGTGCCTGGCGAAATGTCAGGTCGTCTAGCAAACAGACCACGCTGATGTAAACAGATATGAATGGTTTGATGTGACACTTGATTGCCTCTCACTTCCCTTAAACCTGCCTGGAGTTATGCGGCATTCCTCATCTGGTTCTGCGGGGCATTGTTTACAATAAAGCAGTCATCACTGTGTGATGTAGCCAAAGAATGTCTCTCTGTATCTCTGTTGCAACCTGCTGATGACACTCTAAGCTCAGTGGCCACTTCCAACTGAAGGTAATGTTAGTCAATTGTAAGTTGTTGTCTTGGTCTCATGATGTCAAAATGTGAACAGCATGATGAGGAGGACTCTTTCAATCCCAACGCAAATTGATCCTCTAAACTTATTGAGCGATTCAGGGATCAAATACCTGTTGTGAATTTTGCCATTAAGCTCCTTATTAAAGATTAGCAAGTTGTGCAAAAAGTACTGAAACATTGAACAGTTGGGCATGTGCGATCTAAAGGAAGAGATGGTCTCATTGAGCTCATCTAAAAAAAAAATGTTCAAGCAATGTTATGTTCATCCAGAGATTTCAACCAAAAGCCAAATATCCCTAAGTTTTTGTGAGTAGTGTATATAAATAGTTATGACAATCTTCCATGTATGATAATACTACTCTAAATAGTAGGCATTCAGTTACCAAAAAAATGTCATTTCACAGCACGCAAATATCACCAAAATGTTACTGTCTATGGGCCAAATAATGCTGCTACATCATCACCACATTTTGATAAAATAATACGACCATACTATTCCTAAATATAAAACATTACACCAATATTCGCATCATGTAGGGTTAGATATCAGTTATACGCAGGCGCCCTGCCAACTGTATAAATGATTACTGTACAGTGACTCACAGATGACATCTTCACTTCCCCTCTTTCTCTCCATTTGGCCCAGACCACCATGAAGACTTCTTGCAGCCACGACTCGGAATATGCCACAGAAACATCCTCCAGCACCACCCATTCCTTTTTCTCACCTATCTACAAACATACTATCCCCAGTGCCCCAATACTAATAATGACCACTTGATGCCACACACAGTAGTCGACCAAAGAAAAGTATAGTGGCTGGATCTTTATTAGTGACAAATCAAAAGAAATGGCTTCATAAAAACAATTAAAAACATCAAAAGGGAGCATGGAAAAAAAAAATCACTTTATTTTCAAAAATGAATCCATGAACATGGATATAAATGATGCCCCAACCAATAAGCCAGTAATTGTAGTTTAATACAAGTAAGGCAATTGACAAAATACAATACAAAATATAACATGTAAGCTTCAATAGAAATATATGGGTGTTTTATTTCGGCAACATCTGAGGATCTAACATGTGTTGCCATTTACAGTATCTTTATCAGGGGTCACGGGCAGGTAACTCTCCAGATAAGTAGGCGGATGCTTCCTATTAGGTGGGTAGGCCCCCCAGTTCGGTAAGGTCCTTCATTCTTTAGGTGGGGCAGGAAGGAAAATTAGACAACTAAAAGTATCTAAGGCACCTTGTGGCCTACAAGAGTAAATGACGCAGGTGGTGTGATGCAGTGATGTCCTCATACTGCCTGCATCGAAACGCTCCTTCCAACATCTTACAGGCTGCAGCCTGCTACACCTTAGTTTACAACTGTCTGTGCATCCAAAGCACGCGTAGAAGGACGAATAGCAGCGCCAACCCAAGGAAACCGAGCATATGCCCTGGTTTGCCAGGACCTACTTTAGATCGCTCAAGACAGGACATCCCCTGGAATCTGGAATTGACCCGTTGGACAGTTGAGAAGTATGGTGCTGTGTATAAGGAGTCCAATAGATAATGTATTTATATGAAATCCAGCACACAACTTATAGGCTAGGTGGAGCAGGGAGAAATCTCCGGAGTGTTCGCAGTGTGCCGGACACTCCAGAGGTTTCTCCTTGCTGCACCTAGCCTATTTGGGGTATTGCCTCTCTTACCTTCTTTTGTGCCTTACAATACCAGTACTGGCCTCCCTTACTGCCTGATTTACTGCTATACCTGTTCCTTTCTCCACGCATACCATATTTAGATGTCCTTTGACAAAGGCTTCAGCCAAAACGTCATCTTTTTTTTATGTGGCACCAATTAAATCAATCTAAAATCTGTTACTAAAATGCTGTTTGCTAACAGTACATCAGTCATTGTTACTGTATATAAAATCCTGTCCAATTGTGTGATGATTGTTAAATAAATTAGACTATCTTTACCACACAAATTCTGATTCGGATACTTAGTCAATCCTTGACCTTTCCATATGAGCACCCACCCTTCAAGGTGTGTATAACCGTATACCTTCCACGGCTTTATACAAAAGTCATGATATAGCCATGTGCAGAAGTCCTAACACTATCAAAGGAAAAGTAATTCTCCCTCTGCCACAAAACATATGCGTTTACATAGATCGTTATACAGCTTTCTTTTTCATTGAATATCCTCTACCATCTCTTTCACATAGGCTATGTCTACAGAGCACACAAAAATGGACGGATTTTTGATGGTTTTAAACCGCTGAAAATCCGACTTTTTTTGCAAGTCCTTAGACATTAATACAAAAAATGACCTGTAGTCTACAGAGGTCATTTTTTTTTCTGCTCGTTTTCTGGCAGCGATGGATTTAGGAACTTGTTGTAAAAAGTCCGCCGGCATCAAGAAACAAGGTGGTGTATCAGACAAAAAGCCATCGGTTTTCCGACGTTTTTTGTCCTATGCTGTGTGTCTGTAGCCTTAGATTGCATGTAATTGTATACCCATCTCCCCTCCTATGCCAGTGAGCAGTTTTGCATTTTTCAATTCATTTTACTTGAAGCACAAAGTCGCCCATTTGGCTTAGATCTTATTTCAGACCTTCACTACAAAGCATGTGATGTGTAAACAAACACACTGACAGCCTGATAAAGGAGCTGAGAGGAGAAATCCATTCCAGATGTATGTGACATTAGACAGACAAGAGCCTAGGACAGCTTTATGTGACAAGAAAAAGGACTCAGAAAAAGACGGCTATCTGATCTGCCACTTGCTGCGCTATCCCTTTAGAAAGTATAAAGAGGTCTGATGGATCACACTGCTCCACTTGGAGTACATCACATGCAGCGAAAATTCTGCAGATTTTCCATTTGGATTTAGGCAGAGAAATTCTGCTGCAGTTTATAGTACCAAGCAAATGATGTGAGTTTAACAAATTTTTAGCACATAATCTGACCTGTGGACTGGATTTTTGAATCTGCATTTTTTCTGTTACAAATTGAACATGGATTTACTGAGAATTTTCCATATTAAATTTTAATGGAGAACAAAAGGTTTACAGAGCTCATGTTACAGATTTTGCTGATAATTATCTATTCACAGCAGAATGAACAGTTACATTATTTAAAATTCATAAAAGCAGCATACGGGCCTAACTGATTTACTGGCACTTCTCTGGTCCAATCACTGTCTAAGGCTCTGTCTACATGGCACTGGTTTCTGGACGGATTGTCGGTGGATTCCATATTTAGAATCCAGTGCCCCATAGAACGCAATAGAAAATCCATGCTGTTGTCTACACAGCACAGATTTACTACTGTCGGTTTTCCGTACTGGGCTGGCGGCAGTCCTGTGCCAAAAACTGCAGTACGGCAAAGTTAAAATATTGTTGGCTATTCAATGGTATTTTAACATTAGCTGTGCAGAAATAGCTTAAAGGGGATGTCGCAATTTTTTTTTTCTTTCAGTAATGTGTGTATCACCTTTTTATTCTCAGTTACATTTATTTTCAGTCTGAGCTTGTAGAGACAGTTATTAAGGATTCCTGTGTGTACAGAGCACTGCCCTCATTTAGAATCAGCCCTGTACTGAGTGAGAGCACAACACACAGGAAACAGCTGTAAAGCAAACACGTGCATAAGGGAGCTGAGACGACTTCCGTCTGATTATCTTCAACTAGATTCCTCCCAGCCCTCCCTGCTGTGACCTCAGCTCTGCTCTAGTGTTCACAGCTATAGGGTACAGGCAGCCATGACTGTGGAGCCCAGAGGATGTGTCCTCGTTCGTAATAAAGTGATCATGCTTTCGGCGCTAACGTTTTTTCTGACGCTAAAAATCAGGGGGTTTTTTAAGGATTTTGGTGCTAATATCCATTTCTCAACATATTTTGGCGCTAATAATGTCTCGTTTCTGATGCTAAAAATACAGGTTTTTTTACAGATTTTGGTGCTAGAAACCTTTTTTTTACGGATTCTGGCACTAGCATCCGTTTCTCTATGGATTATGCTGCTAAAATGGTTTCTCTACATATTTTGGCGCTAAAATCCATTTCTCTACGAATTTTGGCACTAATATCAGTTTCTTTACATATTTTGGCACTTATAATGTTCTCTCGCTGCTGACGCTAAAAATCAGTTTCTCTACATATTTTGGCGCTAATAACATTCTCTCACTTCTGATGCTAAAAATAAGTTTTTTACGGATTTCACCAATAAAATACGCTTCTTTATGGATTTTGGTGCTGAAATACATTTATTTACATATTTTGGCGCTAGTAACGTTCTCTCGCTTCTGAAGCAAAAATACTTTTCTTACGGATTTTGGTGCTACAACCTGTTTCTCTACAGATTTTAGCACTAAAATCCGTTTCTTTACATATGTTCTCTCGTTTCTGATGCTAAAAATACAGTTTATTTACGGATTTTTGTGCTAGAATCCTTTTTTACGGATTTTGCCGCTACAACCCGTTTCTCTATGAATTTTGGCCCCAAAATCCGTCTCTCTACAGATTTGGGCGCTAGTAACATTCTCTCGCTTCTGAAGCTAAAAATAAGTTTTTTATGGATTTTGGCGCTAAAAACAGCCGTTTTTTTTTTTTTAGCAGCTTTAAACAGGCAGAGGACAGAAAAAACAGTTTTATGAAGGGTTGTAGGCTTTGGTTTTCAGGTCGCTTTATGTCCACTGCAGGGTAGACAAAGCCTAATGTTCACATGTGCACTAAACGTATATTTGTTCTTAAGATATGTGGACGTTGGCCCTATACCTGTGGGTACCTGTGACCAGAGATGCAGACATATACTGTGCCGTTCCTTCCGCATATCCATAGTGAAATAGAGTAAATGTAATCCCAATTTCACTCTGGTTATTTCTTTTTCAGCTATGGATACACAGCAGCTTTGTATGGTGTCCTCAGTCACCAACAAAATGGTGATTCAGTGGCTACAGAGTCTACAATCCACATCCCCCTCCTTTTGCACACAGGGGAGGGAGAGGCATGTGAGGTCACCACCAGACCAGCCCACATTTACAGCACGCTGTCTTACATCCTGTTTGTACATGATGTAAACTTTTTTTTTTCTTGGATGTGCTCTCTCTGGTGCCTGAGTGGGATATATTGAAAATTATTATGCATTTTTTAATATTTACCACACATTGAATGAAAGAAAAAAAATATACTAAAAATTTAGACAAAAATGAACACACAATATTTCATCAATAAAAAAAATTGGATGACAGATTCCCTTTAAAGGACTAATGGAAATAGCTGAGCACATCGCTCATTATTACCATTAATCCTATAAACTAAATTACGGAGCAGTGCACTCATGCAGCCACTGCTCCGTTCAAGCAGGAGGGTAAATTCTCATGATTGCAAATATGTATTTATTATTTATTTAGTGAATAAGTAACAATTGTTCAAATAAAGGTTACCAAAGGTTTTTTTTTGTTTTTTTTTTTTACATTTGCAAAAAAATTTATTATGCTGCTCCCTGTATTCAAACGAGAGCTGCAACCTAAATATTTCAAGTGAAAACAAGATCCTGGGCTAATCTGATGCCGAAATGAATATCCGTTTACACAATGTTTTGTGCCATATATGTGTGTGTCTAAATTAGTAGTGCCGTGCTTAAGGGGGTAATCTCGCCATTTTAATTAGCTTTAAACATGTTGGCAAAGGTAAAAAAACAACTATTACTATAACATTTCTGTTCTGATTTACCTTCCTTTCAGAGCTATGGCAGTTCTTATCTCCTGCTTGTGTACACAGCATTCCTTCACTCCTTTGCTCTTCGTCTCCATCAGTGATCGGGATGGTGATATTTTCTCTGCTGTGTTCCTTATCTTGTAAGATGAGAGCTTGATTACATTACTCACTGACCAGCTTTACCCCTTAAGGGTCCGTTCACACAATAATGATTTACTGTCAGATTTACACAGGTATTAAGGTTTTAAAATCTGTAAAAATCCGACTGTAAACAACCCCTATGAACCTCAATTGAAAATCTGAGTTGTAGTGCACATAGATTTTCTTGAGATTTCAATTTTCCAAAAACTTAGAACATGTTCAATAATCTGCCACATTTAAAGTAAAAAACACGTCCAAACAATTTCTATGTCAGACAACGCAGTTTTAGGATTCAGAATCCAACGAGTATGTTGACATTTGTCATATGGACATACCTTTAGAGCTCTGTAGCCTTGAGCACTACAGTTTACAAACCTCCTGCACTCATGTCACTATAACAGGATCAGCTACGAATAGCAGAGCTGATATACAAATCACTGCTTTAGACCCACCCACAGCCTAATCAGGAAGTATGAGCATGTGTCTGTGACAAACAGGCTCTGTAAAATGGTATGGTGAGAATACCCCTTTATTTTAATATGCTTCTCTAATAACATTAAATGATCCATGCTAAAACCTATTTAAACAGGATAAGTAAATTTAAAAAATCATGAAGGGTTCTTAAATGGGATGTACATTCCCTATGAAAGGGAAATGGTGAGCTGATGGTGTCCAATTAAAAAAAAAAAAAAACTATACTCTCCATTATCCATTCCAGAGTGGGGGAGGAGGAGGATTTTGAGTGGTGGTTTAGCATGGTGGCGAGAGATGAGGTGGGTGATTTAGATGGGAGGAGAGGGGTAAAGGTGGAGGTAAAGTTGATACCCTTTCCCCCACGGCAAGCTATGATAGGAAAGCAGGGTGTTGTGGAGATGACGTGTCACCCAGCGTTCTTGGGCACTGAATAGGCTATCCATTCTATTATGTTAGTGTAGCGTTGGTGGTTTTGACAAATTCCCTTATGGACTATGACTGATTCTATAGACTACGTTAGACCAGCATTGGATCCATTTATTTAATAAAATGGTCAGCAAGGACTCTTTTTCCCAGTCCTGGTAATGGAGGTCTCTAACAGATGCATCTCCATTATTATCACAGGGTATTTGTCAGCCAGTGGTATTTCTTGTCACCCAAGGTAGACAAAAAACATTTCTCATTATTACCCAGTATCTAACGCCCCAGAGGTACTGGGAAAAGCTGGGTTACTGTCAGAAGCAGACCCGCTAACATGGTGATTTGCTTTAGGGGTGGCCATGGGCTGGTATTTTTAGAAGGAACCAATATCCATGAACTTTCCCATCAGTCTTCAACTACTGGTTTAACTTGTCTGGTTGTGAAAAATGGGGAACCCTATGGCGTTTTTGTTTTAAATTATTTTTTGGGCTTGAATCAAATGATAAAAAAAAATTGTAACCAGCCAAGGTAAAACCCGCAGCTGCAGACTGATACTATCAGGATGGGAAGGTCAATGGACAGGAGTCCCTTCCCACCCTAAAATATCAACTTATAACTGCTTCAGGAGCAGACCATCACATAAGAGTGTCTGTTTTGAAGGTAATCTGGCTATTCCCAGTACCCATAGTGTATTGGGTACTTGAATAATAGTGGCTGACACCAAGCCCTAGTGCTAGTAATGGAGAATTGTCTGATCACAAAAAGAACACTGATAAAACAGAAAAAGACAAATAATGGCGGTAAAGGGGAAGGGTTTTTAATCAGGTTCAGACCTAGTCTTAGCTATATTTACTATTTTGCCATAGGCAAACTTAAACCCTATCAGTTCTCAGTCTATAAAGCACTAAAACTTTTATTATGTACAACACTTAACCTCTATAACACACTTTTTAAAAACCTGATGTCTAACCTCTTAATTTGTCTCAAAAATGTATCCCTTTCTACTTGTGAAAGAATAACACCTTTTCTATTATCAAATCTGGTGGAACACCACCTATTATATCAGCAGGGAAACCTTATATATACAGTGATTTGCTAACTGCAAAAAGGAAACCTTATATGCTTCATGCCCATCAGATTAGGGATGACTGCCCAAGTAAGATGTTTTTTGGATTCCTTTTTGCAGTTAGCAAATCACTGTATATATAGAATTTCCCTGCTGATATAATAGGTGGTATTCCACCAGATTTGATAATAGAAAAGGAGTTATTCTTTTACGATTAGAAAGGGATACATTTATGAGACAAATTGAGAGGTTAGAAATCAGGTTTTTAAAAAGTGTGTTATAAAGGTTAAGTGTTGTACATAATGAAAGTTAAGTTTTAGTGCTTTATAGACTGAGAACTGATAGAGTTTAAGTTTGCCTATGGCAAAATAGTAAATATAGTTATTAAAAGTAACTCTTTGTTCTCTTACTAGATTCCCATATTTTTGAGACCTAGTCTTCGAGCACTAAAATGCCTTGTTCCATCCCTGTGTTGACCTTCAATGCATGCTGGTTAGTGTTGTACCACAGTGTTGTGGTAAATAGAACATCAACCGTTCAGTCTTGATGCAGTAAGTCTTCTCATTTATCACGCCAGCTTAAGGTGTTTACACACATTAGTAGAAAGTCGTACGAATATATAGAATTTGTGGTGGTTTCAATTGAGTGTTCAGCCAACGACTATTGAAGGTGTGTGGGCACCTTTTAGTGCTTTGGGTAATCATTACAAAGAATAATGCCCTTGCCTTAACAGACGTCCAATTGTCTAAACATGAAGCAGAAGGGTACAGCATTTCAGCAGAAACTGCGCTAAACCTGTGTACGTTGCATACCTTCAACATTCTTTATATATGTTCTCTGTACTGCACTTAATAAATCCATTTCAGCATTTTTATCAATCCATAGAATATTTAGAATTTTATTTATTATACATTTTCATGCAAGATAACAGCTTAGCCTGATAAATGTATATAAGTTGATGCCAAAAGTAAGGGAATTAAGTAGGTGTTGAATCTGGAGATACTGGAGCATGGTAGATTTAGAACTAACAAAATGGTTTTGTTTCCAGAAATAACACATAATTTACAGTATAGATTCCAGAAGGCAGTGAAATGACTTAAAGGGGAATTCTGATTTTTAAAACAATACCTTTTTTTACTTTTTCCCTAAAAATTTTTCCCAAAAAAATTTTCCCCAACAATCAATTTTTGATTCCTTTGGGGCTTTATGCAAATTTTAAAATTTTCGGTTTTTAAATAACTCATTGCTGGAAAATTCGGGGCTCTTAATAATCCATGCTGCTGGTAGGGAATTCCCTGCAGAAAATTGAAACCCAACCTGTCAGACAACATTGTTTGAGGACATGGTGTGTATCCGAATCAGTACAGTGGCTCAGTGGTTAGCACTGTTGCCTTGCAGAGCTGGGGTCCTGGGTTCAAATTCCACCAAGGACAACATCTGCCAGGAGTTTGTATGTTCTCCCTGTGTTTCAGTAGTTTTCTACTTGGTACTTTGTTTTCCCCCACACCTATTTCCAGAGGTTGAAGCCCCGTTTCTTAAATTCAAAGCTCCACTAGGGGGAGTATAAGAGTCCCATACTGGTGTTTTGGATTCTATTAACCGACTAGACTGGGGTGCAGAACCTACAATTTCTGGCCTTCACTCTTAATTCTAGCTAGGAGCTCTAGACTGTGGTGCAAGAGGATCCTCAGGTCTTGGTCCCCAGAATAGTCATGGATTGGTGGCAATAAAATAATAGCATAAACAGGAACAGGGTCATGAATTGCTATCAGGAGAAGCAGGATGCGACAGGCCGGAGAGTGAGATTGGAGTGTAGTCGGGAATGAAGTCATGAATCAGAGCCAGGAGTTTAACAGCGGGTACCAGGCAAACAATCTGAAGGACAAAGCAAAAGCTTCCTCCAGGATCAAGGTTGAGCTTAGAATAGGTGTCAGTCAGTAGTCAGAATTGGAAAGAATAGCACAAGGAACAAGAGCCAGGACACAGCAAAGAACATCCGTACACAAGCAAGGCCTGGCATGTAAGTTATAGTCAAGATTTACTCACAGCTCATAGCTGGTGTGCATTTCAGTTTAAGGTGCACAGACACTGAAAGGTCTGCCAGTCCTACTAAGAGATATACACCTCTTTATATATTTGCTGCATCTTACTCTGGTGTTCTTCTCATTAAGATGGATATTCGAAATGCCCATTGTGAGGAAAATGACAAAAGCTGTCGCTGCAGCTCTTGTAACTTCAGATTCACTCAGTTATTGCAAAGGTCACCCAAGCTTCTCCATTGTGCAACATATGTCATTGAGGAAGCTATCAATTAGGCAAAAGGCACATGTCCCCAATTTAGATGCAAGGCCTTGCTGCTCCCAAGTCAGATAGGAGACCATCCCAGCATGGAGTCTAAGCCACAAAAGAATTCTCATTTAATTTCATAAGCACCTGGCCAGGGCTAGAGTACACATGTGCTTCCAGACCCCAGCATCAAAGAGATGGATCAGCCACAGCGGAGCTGAAATTTCATAAGGAATAATAGAAGAACCGTGCATCACAGGTCCACCCCAGTTTCATATTTTTAAATATTAAGCATCCCACACGCATAGCTGTCACTCCCACACTTGTAGGGCACATGGGAAGGGAGAAACCAAAGGCTGGCACAAGAAACTAAGCAGAGACTCCGTGTTTGGTACCCAGTCGTTGCTTAGGCCCATCCGGTTTTGATGGTACCGATGGCTTAGCGCTGTTCCTATTCTCTGCTGGTGCATGATCCATTTTGTGTCTGAAATAAAAAACGGCATGGCCCGAGAGTGTAGACCGTCCCAGGCGCCTGAGAGGGTATGAAGGGGGTGTGACGTGGGATTTCCCAGTACTGTTTTAAGTCAAAACCCGGCTGGGCCCAGGGTTGTTCTCCAGTGGGAGGGGGTTACGCCGAGCATACCAGAGCGTCCAGAATCAGCAGGCTGGATGCACAAGGACAACTTAAGGTAAATAGACACATCTTGCTGCCTCTTTGTCTGTAACCATATCTGTATTTGCACCTCTGACCAATATCTGTATAGTTATACTCCTATGTATA
The DNA here is from genome assembly GCA_025379985.1 of Phyllomedusa bahiana. NCBI lineage: Eukaryota > Metazoa > Chordata > Amphibia > Anura > Hylidae > Phyllomedusa > Phyllomedusa bahiana. The sequence goes on along the minus strand of JAODAL010024504.1, from coordinate 8,763 downwards.
TATTGCTTGTCTAGTGAGCCCCCCAAGGCGATTAAATCTATAAACATTAATCCTGAGCAGGTCTGTTGTCTTGATTGCCGATCTCACGTGTCCATTTTTCTCGGTCTCTAACATATCGTTACCTGGGCTGGTTCCTAGCCTTGTTATAAATCTGTAGTGGACCGGTCTTATAGCTAACAAGAAACTGGTGGCAGTCTATTGGGCTGGCAGAGTTCTGTTTCACCAGTGTGGGTAAATAGATCTCTCCCAGATGTTCAGGCTTGTGGCCGAGTGGGGTATCCTCTTGCACTCCCTGTCACACCCTCTCATGCCCCTGGGACATTTTACACTCTGTCACTTGGGGTGTATTGTTACATAGCACTCCCCCTATGGGTGCACAAGGTCAGCCATATACATTTTCACAGTTAACCCCTGTCGACACGGGCACAGGGAGACCCAGGGAGTCGGAGTAATTTAAAAATATGAAACTGGGGTGGACCTGTGATGCATGGTTCTTCTATAATTCCTTATGAAATGTTGGCTCTGCTTTGGCTGGCCCATCTCTTTGATGCTGGGGTCTGGGAGCACGTGTGTACTCTACCGTTGGCCAGGTGCTAACAAAATTAAATGAGAATTCTTTTGTGGCTTAGACTCCCTGCTGGGATGGTCTCCTATCTGACTTGGGAGCCATCAGGCTTGGCATCTAAATTGGGGACATGTGCCTTTTGCTTAATTGATGGCTTCCTCAATGAAATGTGTTGCACAATGGGGAAGCTTGGGTGACTTTTGCAATAACTGAGTGAATTTGAAGTTACAAGAGCTGCGGTGGTGGCTTTTGTCATCACCCATTCTGTTATTTGGTGTGCAAAGCATCAAAAATTGGTGTACTCATTTTACTGTAAACGTCTCAGTGTAATGGGTGTTTGAGATGAAGATGTCTCTTCCCCACTGACTGATCTCTAGAGAGAGATCCTAGGGATTGCTCTAGTCTGATGAAGGGACACCTTGATCCTAAAATGTGTTACACTGAGAGGTTTACAATAAGGGGCTACACTGATGTTCTCGCCACATTTTTTATGCACCAGTTCTGGGGAAGGAGCACGGCCACCTTTTGCAATGAGATCCAATTTGTTTAACGATACCCAGGGTAAGTGAAGTCCATAGCACCACCAAATGATAGTTGTCCTAAAGTGTTCACTAGTGTTGTGCCTGATGTACAAACCACTACGGTGAGTAAATAATGCATTTCACATTCTAACTATCACAACTGTATCTACTGTTTTTTTTTGTACTTTGCCGTTTTCGTTTTTTTTCTTTGTGAATCAACCCTTTCAATGTAATATTGAAGAAAGTCACCAGCCACACTTAAGACGTCACACTTTTGTTCCTCACAAAGCACGTCATTTGCATTACAAGTTTCAATTTGCTCTTTGTTTGCACTTTTACTAAACGCTGATACAAATAAATCATTCAGGTCTGATTCAACAACATGAGGACTGTGAGTTTCGGGAATATAAAAGGGCAGATTCCTCACTGAACTCCTAATGACTCATTCGATAGGAATTTAGTGACACAATGATTTTTGGGGGCTTTATCTTAAGTCTTTTGATTGTGGCTTAGGTATATTTCTAAGCGTTCTTCAGAGATCAAACGGTATGAAAGAAAGTAAATTTTTATTTTTTTTGTCAAAGTGATAGTTCAATTTGGTGCGGTTTCGACAACAGCATAAATTGCATTTCAACAACATAGTTATCAGACTAATTTTCTGATTAGCACTTCCAATTTTCATTTCAGCCAGAGTAATATCTGCATTGTTTTTACATTGCTATATTATACATTTTCTTAGGAAATTATTACTTATGACTTTTCACACTTGAGCAATTAAAGAGACTCTAAAGATGGAGCTGCACCTTAAAGGGATTATTTTATAGAACTTTGTTTTTTAGGATACAAATGGCCTTCTAAAATATCAAAGCTTCTACTTGCTTCTCCTCTTTCACCTTGGACCCAGCGCTGCTGCCATCCTTACTCTCCACCAGTTTTCTGATTACTTCCTGACTTCGGCCAAATGGGACATTACCGATGTAGCTGCTGATTTGCTGCATTGGTAATGTACCATTGCCTGACGTTGCCATACTGCAGATTCTGTGGGTTGAGAATGACTAACAATTCGTTTTGCAGCTTCTGTAAGTGCTGCGGACTTTTACCCTTAGTAAATCCGTAACATATCTACCGCATATGGACGCCTCCTAACTGCATGAGAGGAACAGAATTACTGTGGAAACAAAGGGGAATTAGGGGCATACGGGGGCTTTATTGTTTTTCAGGGGAGACAAGGTGAATCTTCAATGTGTTGGGGCACAAAGGCAGTTGTCACTTTGTTGGGGCATAAAGGAGGGCACTATTACTGTGGGTCTGAAAGCATTATTTTTGCGGTGGAGATGGAATTATTACTGTATGAGGACACTAATCTTTTGAGATGCAAAAGGGAACACTAGCAGTAAAATGGGAAATTCTGTGCACAGATGAGTTGTGGCTTTATGGCAGGTTGGGCTATGACCAAGAAGAAAAGGGAAAGTAAGCAGCTTCAATAAAAGAAGACATCACCTATGAGTCACTGGGTATAAGTGCACTGTAGTCACTTTTCACTGTGTATGGCTACGGCTATACAGCAATTGTAAAGTACTGTCGAATTCGGTTATAGAATCCGCCCGGTGATTTACAATTTGATTTTCGTTTTTTTTTTCTCAGATTTTGTGGTTAATTTTCAGATTTCAGCTAGCCCCTTAACATTGAACAGTGCTATACTCCCACCTTTTGTAAGTGAAATATGCCGGATTATAGAGCTTGATCTACATTTTTTCTTTTACAAATTTCGAATTTGAAATCCGGCCTCAAAAAATCGGAGCTGTGCAGACTACAGCTCGGATTTTCAGTTCTGTTGGGATGATTTTTGCGGATTCTAAACACTGACTCCACTTAAAAATCCCACAGTAAACCAGTGCTGTGTAGACGTAGCTTATAACTGGTATCAGACCATTATTTGGTGACTGAATCATACACAGGTATACTATCATTCATAGAGCTGAGCTTCTGTATTATAAAACATGCCTTATAGAGATCCTGTCTCCAATTATATATAGTTTTCTGGAGTGGAGGCAAAGCAAATATCATGGAGCTTGTAACCTTGCTCTTTTTAGGACCCCAGAATTTTTTACATTTATTTTTATTAATTTATGTAGCCCGGTTAGTGTACAGCGCTATACAGATATTGCCCTACTGGGGCTCACAGTCTAAATTCCATGTTAACCTAACAGAGTATGGGAGTACCTATAGGAAACCCATACAAACACAGAGAGAACATACACACTACTTGCAGATGTTGTACATTGTAGGATATGAACCCAGGCCCCCCAGCACTGCCAGGCTACACTGCTAACCACCAGCCAGAAATATCGCTGACTACTAGTACTGCATTGATGGGTCACTTCAAGGGGTTATCAGGAAGATTCATGATTTCATAGACCATTTGAAACAGCATTTATATTGAAAAGTAAAGCGAATCCATTACCTTTTTATGTGCTTCTTTTCTTTTGCCTCCTTATTCATCTATCATGAAATCCACTTGTTACAGTAGAATTTCCTGCTTGTGGGAGTGTCAGTTCTCAGCAAACTCTTTCCTACAGGTCCCACAATTCACTGCAGTTACAGTCTAGGACTTCTCTGCAACCCTGCAACCACCCCCTAATCCTTCCAGCAGTGTTCAGCCCTGTCCTGTACACATGTACATCATCATACTCAGACATGTACACTTCCTGCCTCCGCATCTCTACTCTAGTTCACTTTCTGGTTGTCTGTCGCAGGCTGTGTTAAATACAGTGCACCAATCAGTTTAAAACATGGTAAAAAAAAAAATTCTGTCCTTATCCTGTAATGCATGCACAAATACATATAATTTGGTTTATGTGCACAGCTATCCCATCATTGTAACTCTGATTGCTGTGGGGAATGCGGCATAACCCAGCTTTCCTGTACACTGGACAGCCTATCTAGCATCCAATAAAGGTGGGCGATGTCTCAGAAATCAGTTTTTGATCATGGGAAAGCTGTATGCCTGCTTTAGAGGATGTGGCATCATTCTTGCACGCAGTGGTGTCATGGCTTCATCTCAGGATGATTTACCCTGGAGCCAATACTATGTAAAGAGCAGTGAGCAGACTTTTTTCTGACTGCTTCTGGATCATCTCAGAGGTCCTAATGCCCATTCAGCCAATCAAACAATGCAAATTTTCTGACCCAGTGAAAAGGTCTATATAGCAAATTTATCAAAAAGACATCTGCTCCTATCAGAAGTGGTAAAAGCAATACAACATAATGAAGGCACCTTGGCTCTAGCAGCTAGTTATACACATAGTTATCCTGTATCTGTCCACATTAGTGTATTACACCCTGCCCCTCTGGCTATGTATTTGAATGATTACATTTCCGTCATCACCTCTGTTTACATAGTGACTCATGAGTCACTAGAGGCAGCAAGATCTTTCTCTGCTCAGGTCACGCCCACTACAGTGGGATGTTTCTGAGCGGAGACTGGCTTCAAAGCACACCCACTGAATTATTAGAAAATGTCTTTGAGGCCATGTGATCAATGGACATCACATGGTATACAGGAAGTAGAAAGAAGGGGAGTGACGGGCTCTCTGCCTGGTTTTGCAAAACAGAACAAGTATCAATTACAAAGTTCAATATAATTAAGTTGTGACCTCCATAACAAATACAAAGATAATCCCAGAACTCCTTTAAGAGCCCCAACAAGGCAGCTGGAAGTTATGATAGGCCCTGGGAATGAAAAGAGATTGTGCTGGAAGGGGAAGGAGGAGATGAGGTTGGCACCAGTGCCATGAGCCTTTAGCTACAATAGTGACCAAGCTGCTCGGAATAGCATTCCTACAGCTATATCTACTGTATACAGGCTAGAAGGTTGTCACAGAGATCAATAGTAAACTTTGTATGTTATCTGAGTAGATATGTAGCAGAACTAAGATTTAAATATGGTTTCTCACCATGTTGTATTACAAGCTACATTTTACTCACTTACTTGTCAGGCTGTAGATGGTTCTATAGCAGTGATTAGCATATTTAGCTTCTCCATAGATTTAATCTTCAGTAGACAAGACTACAAGAGCGCCAAAGTGTGAAAACAATAGATTATCTGTAAAGAAAAGCTAATCTTGTTAGAGGTAGAGTCTGATCAAACAGTGAGCTCAGTCTATTTTGATGTCACTCCCTGTCAGTTACCATAGAAACCTGTGTGCACTTAGAGCAGATACAATCTCTTATATCCTGACGAATGTATATTCAAAAGACTAATGTATTGGAAAAAGTCTTCAATTACCTGTCCCTACATGTTAAAAGATAATCGTAGTGAGAAAACCACTTTTACACTTATTAAGAGGCAATGATTTGACTTTACAAATTACTGCAGTTAAATCAGTTTGAAATGCTAATATTTGTGCATTGAATCCAATCTTAATGTGGTCATCCTCTGTATGTGGATTTGATATTTTCCAATAAATTGTTGACACTACTATATAGGTAGATGGAATTCTATAACCCTGAAAAGTCATAGCTATACAAAAAGCATAACTTGTTTCTAGCACACAAAAATGTCACTGCGTTGGAATAACTCCTAAGGTGGCCATATGTGTTAGGCTATGTTCACACGGCTTAAATTGGGCCGTATTTCGGTCCGTAATTACGTGCCGAAGTGCGCAAATTACGGGCGGAAAACGGCCCATTCATTACGGTAATCACAGTTCTCATAGAGATCTATGGATTTCGTCTCCTCTCCCTGCTCGGCAATCCCCGGGGGGGGAGATAAGTGACATGTGAATTACCACGGCGTATACGCGCCGCTGGTAATGCAAGTCAATGGGCCGGCGAAGTGCCGGCCACCCGCACACTCCCCCGCTCCTGCCCCCGTCCACACGACGTAATTGCGGGGCGTAATTACGTCCCGCAGTTAAGCCGTGTGAACATAGCCTTTCACAGGAGTCAAACTGCCGGCCCTTCAGCTGTTGGGAAACTACAACTCCCATCATGCATTTATATAATCTATAACAGTGGGCATGATGGGAGTTGTAGTTTCCCAACAGCTGAAGGGCCGGCAGTTTGACTCCTGTGTGTTAGATGAATGCTGCCAAACCACCTGATTTCAGTAGGACCAGATGTCCAGCTAATGTGTCTCAACAGATGTCCAGCTAATGTCTAACAATGTATCTCAACACCAGGTATTGGAGGGGAGAGAAGGGGAGGGGAGGATCAGGTTTTTAGAGTTCAACATAACAGATCATATTGTTCTTAAAGGGGTTGTCTCACTATGATGATTTACAGAGCAACAACCAGCTATATCCTCCCACATCCTGATTAGGCTGTGGGTTTTTCTACAGCAGTGATTGGCATAGCAGCTCTGGTGTTCCTCGCGGAGCCTGTTACAGTGACATGACTGCAGGAGGTTGGTAAATCATATTGCACAAAGCTACAGAGCTCTGATGGGATTAAGCTTATTGGTAAATAAGGCAGTTTAATTGGAGCAAAGTTAAAACTGCACCTTACTCTCCTCTCCCTGTCCAGAACACATTTTCACACTCTTATTCCATAATCCTCAGTTATCACTAATTGCAAATCACCTGTGAGTAGAGACAGAACCTCTTTATTACTGGACCCCACATCAGGTGCTATGATAGATCCATTTGTAGTAACACCTATGACTGAATCCCTGTGGTGATCTCTGGCAGGAACAAGTTATTTTTCCCTCCAGGCAGGGACTTAACTAGCGGCATAGCAGACATAACAGCTGTTGCGGGGCCCGGGCCCCAGGACAGCTGCTACCATCACGTCTGCTATCCCGGTAGGGCCAAGCATTTGCCTGCCGGCAATGAACATAAGAGTTCACTGCAGGTGGGGCTCGGTGCATCCTACCTCTGAACGCCCAGGTCCTCTGTCCCAAGGCAAGACTGTGCTCGGCGCGATGAAGTGACCCATCAGCACAGAGACTGGAGTGTGTCATATCGTAGGAACGTAGAGAGAGGTAAGTAAGCTATTTCCTATTTTTTTAATTAAATGTTTATTGAAATTTTTCAATAAATTTAACAAACAATAATCGCATGTTTATAGTGCGTTTGTATACAAGTATGAGGATAAGTAGAAAACTTACATAACAATGCCTGTTGAATAAGGCAGGAAGACATAAAAGGCGAGAATCCCTGGAAATAAAAAAAACTCAGAGTCACCAGATATCACTCTATAGCAAATACAGAGGGAAAAAAAAATCACAGGACAAAACACAAAAAGGAGGGATGGGAGAGAGGGAGAAGGCGAGAGAGCATGGAAGGCTATTTCTTATTTGAACCGCCCTGCCTACTTATATGGCCCCTATAGCCTACCTACTGCCTGATTATTTTGGGACCCACATAGCCAATTTACCTACCTACCTATGTGGGCCCCACCTATAGCCTATCTACCTAGCTACCTGGGACCCACCTACAGCCTACCTGTGGTCCACCTACTGCCTACCTAGCTACCTGGGGCCTATCAACAGCCTACTTAGCTAGCTGGGGGCTGCCTTCCTACCTGGGGCCTAACTATTTCCTTCCTACTTAGGACCAATCTACCTACCTACATGGGGCCTACCTACCTGAGGCCTATGTACTGCCTATCTACCTGGGGCCCACCTACAGCCTACCTACCTACCCGGGGGCTGCCTGCCTAGCTACTGCCTACCTAAGGCCAATCTACCTACCTACCTACCTACCTACCTACCTGAGACCTGCCTAACTACTGCATACCTACCTACGGCCAATCTACCTATCTACCTGGGGCCTATGTACTGCTTACCTATCTACCTGGCGCCAACTAACCTACCAAATTAGAGCCTACCAACCTGTCTAATGGAGGTCTGCCTGGTAATATAATTCAGAGGGGTACAGGCCATAGCTGTAACGCAATCTCCAGGGGGTGAATCCTCTGTTCCTCACCTCCCCTCCCCTCTAGGAGACTGGGCCTCTAAGCTACGGCCTGTACACACTCTGTATAGAGGTGGGGGGCAGGGAGTGAAGTGCTGTAAAAGTGAGGATTTTAACATATTTGTGTCTGAATCTGCAGTGACGAATGGCAGCCAGGACAAATCGTCAAGGCGGTCTAGATCGGATGCAGAACAAAAGGGAAAGTGAACGATTCATCAGAGAAACGTCACCTTATCTTTATTCAGTAATAGTATAGGGGTATTATTCAGTCACTCTTTGCTGGTTATTTGTGATTGTGGACTGGGGGCATATTTGGATCCTTATGTAGTAGTGCTATTGGTAATGTTGGTCTTGGTATAGTGGGATTTGCTCCGTAGCAGTATGATGGTGATATCCATGGTGAGGTGTTCACTCCTTGCATTATCTAGTAACTGCATGACTTAAGAGGTCCCGGTAAATGTTTGTGCTTAAGAAGAAAAAAATGGTGTCTTTTATTCCAGCAACGTTTCAGCTCTAAACAGAGCCTTTTTCAAGCAAAAACATGAGGTGCAGCAGTGTATATAAAGGAAGTGCCATAATACACACAATAAAGTGATCATTTACATAATTAAGTCCAAACTGTTATCTACAACGTGTTATTACAGTGAAAATATCAAGAAAACATTATTCAATCACAAAAATCTCACCCACAATAAATACATTATGCATATCTGATATATAAGGAATTCAAAATGTTACACAATTAAGTGAACATATTAAG
>JAODAL010024503.1:0-60452 GCA_025379985.1 Phyllomedusa bahiana | reverse complement strand
CCGCAATCGTTCAACACTAAAAAAGACGTTTATTTTTGTCACCACAGCAGAAAAAAACAACTATTAATTAACCCCTGGTTTGTAAATTGCGCTAAAGAATTGAGCAACCACAAACTACTAGCTTGTAGCGTGTTACAATTGCATGTTTTCTACTTACACAAACAAGAGAAAAAATTTTAATTAACCTTTGCTTGCGAATTATGCTACAGGAAAATTTTAATTTTTGGCGGTGATAAAGACGGTTTATTTTTGTCACCAAAGCACAAAAACAACGCTTGATAAACCCCTGGATGTAAATTGCGCAAAAGAATTGAGCAGCCACAAATTACTAGCTTTGTAGCGTGTTACTTTTGGGTGTTTTCTACGCTACACAACAAGAGAAAAAATTGAAATTTAAACCTTTGCTTGTGAATTAGCTACAGGAAAATTGTAATTTTTGGCGGTGAAAAAGACGGTTTATTTTTGTCACCACAGCAGAAAAACAACACTTGATTAACGCCTGGATGTAAATTGCGCAAACGAATTGAGCAGCCACAAACTACTAGCTTTGTAGCGTGTTACAATTGCGTGTTTTCTATGCTAAACAACAAGAGAAAAAATTGAAATTTTAACCTTTGTTTTGTGAATTATGGTACAGGAAAATTGTAATTTTTTGGCGGTGAAAAAGACTGTTTCTTGGAGTCCCCATAGCAGCAGAACAACGCTTAATTAACCCGGGATGTAAATTGAGCAAAAGAATGAGCACCCAAAAAATGAAGTGGTATTTGTATTGTAAAAACGCTGTTTCTTTAAATGACTACAACAGGAACTGGCTTAGATCCCCCTTGATATTCAATGTGCTGTGAGCAGATAGCATTAAAATGTATATGCAGCAGCAGTGGACGCACACTGGACTTCAGATCCAATATCCCAAAAAAATCAGAAATAGAACATTAAGAGAAGCAGTCTCTGAGACATCTCTGAGACAAGCTGAGAAAACCCCACAAAAATCGCTGTATAAAAATCAGTTTTCAGTAAACAATCAGCCGCGGCAGCACCTTCCCTGTTTAGTACAGTGGGGAGCGGTATGAGCTCCCAGCATCGCGCCCGGGCTTATATAGTGCGGTGAGTCACAGAATCCCGCCGGGGCTCTGATTTTGGGTTCATCTTGCACATGTCATGTAGGCTATGCCCTTCTTCCTCCCAGAGTTCTTTTTCCCATGTAGCGCCATGTGCTCGCAGCCATTTTATCAATCAAAAGCACACTTCGTTCACCCGAAGTACCCCAAACTTCGACTTCGTTCAGAACCGAAGTTTTCCTGAAATTCTAAACGAATTCCGTTACAATCAATTCGCCCATCTCTATTTAGGATCTCAGAAATGCTGAAATGTATTTACTATATATATAAAAAAATGTTCATATATTCAGGATGACAATAATAAGTATACATGCTACATCTACATGGTTTTTATAAACTCTGTGAATAAGATTGTGGTAAAGCTCTAATAAATTCCTTCTATGTCATATGAAAGGCGGATATCACTATATGTACAGAAGGGGTTAAATATGTAAGTAGTAAGTTTAATTATTAAGGCATGCTACACTAATTACTAATCTTCTGTCGGGCTATGATCTAATGTAGTATTGCTGAAATAGATTTCTGTTTGACAAATTCTTTGACTGAACTTGGGGTATTAATTTTTCCCTGACCCAAGCTGCAATCCTAAGGGGCCATTCACACAGCGTTTTTTTATATGATTTCAGGTCCATGTTGGATCCGAAAATCGCATTCAAAAACGAAGCGTCAATCGGATCCAAAATGGATCCAACACGCAGCTGTGTGTTTCGCTCCATGTTGGATGCAACCGGATCGCACCCTAGCCTTTATTATCGGGCTACTGCTGCGTCCTTTGGATCAAGAATTGACATGTCAATTCTTGGAACGGATCCGAGAGACGAATCCGAAAGACTCATTGCAAACACGCATCAGTGATCACTCATGTGAACGTCGATATTTGTTTTACATTGCAAGCAGTGTAAAATCACACTGCTCATTGTTAGATGCATGTTTGGGTCTGGCGGGGGGTGATGCGGCATCAGGTCAACAGTAATATTAAAACATAAAACATACATTAATCTATTGCTTCTCAGCAAAAATTTTTTTACAAAATGAAAATGAGGTTCTTAGTATACTTTTTGATCAAACGGTATAAGCCTTCTTGCCACTTCAGTGCGACCTCTTTAAAGTGGGTCCCTACACTGATGAGGGTAGCACTGCATGGCAGCTACCACCACAGCAAAAGCCACACAGATGAGGGGCACAGCCCAGTGGTCCAACAGTACCACTGCTGCCAGACCTAGCCCCCCGTCTCTGGGATGCACCACCACACAAGCATAGCATCCCATCAGCAATGGCTGCCACATAGCACCGCCACCCAAAAAAAAAGGAAAAGGTTGACACTGCTTACCTCTCCTGGGCTCCCTGCAAGTAGACTGAAAAAATAGGGCATTAACCCTTATACAGACTACTGCTAATTAAAAACACCTGGGCCAAATGGGGAGGAGTGCTCATCCAGATAGAGAAAAATAGACCTATACATTAAATCATAAAAAGAGAAACAGACATGGACCGTAATTGTCGTAACATGGACCGTAACATGTCGCGATTGTGCTGGGTTCACTTGTAATCCCGCACGATGTCCAGGACGTACCCATATATCCTTTTGCAGGAATGCACTACCTGCTTGGACGTTTGGGTACGTCCCATGTCGGAATGGGGTTTAAAGGGTGTTCTGATAGTTGAAAAAGCTTGTTCGTCTGTCGGGACATGATTAAAAATAGGAGAGAAGCATATGGGAGCTAAGTATGTTCTTTTTCTTCTGTTTTCAATAATGCCCTGACAGATGATCAATCTTTTACTACTCTCGGAACCCCCGTTTAAATATCTGGTGAAAAGTTTTTCCCTACGAGTTATTTCCTATCTTTTTATTCTTTTCTAAGTTAAATTATTTTTCTGCTAAATATTTAAAACTTTCATAAAACTATTAAACATATTTCATGTGCTGATAAAAATTATAATAATAAGAAAAAAAAGAAGCTGTTTTTATTGATAACTGCTTTATAATTTGTATAATAATTAGCTTCATCCATAAAGAAGAAATCATTGACAAAGTGTATGTTAATTTATTACATTTTAATTTTTTTGCTTTATTTTAAATTTGTTATAGAGTTTTATTTTCATTTTAATTTAGGAAGTGTAAATGTAAAATTCACTGTACCTAATGCTGCTGAATTAAAATCATTATGAAATATGCTTGAAGAAGCACATTTTTTTAACATTACATTTTTATTATATTTTTCAAGACATTTTCCAACAACAGAAGAAACACTCTTGTTATGTTTGTTAATTAATAACTACAACCTTGTCATGGATTAATTTGCTTGTTTTAACAGAGATAAAAAATTCTGGCTGCAAGTCAGTCTTTGCACTTTACTCTATGGTCTCCAGACTACACCACAGCAGCAGTCAGTGAAACAGATTGGGGCATTTTAAATCACATTTCTGGGTTTAAAAGTTATTTAAAAATCCTACAGACTAAAATTCCAATCCTAAGAAACAATTTTTCATGTAAAGTGACATAAAAGAAGCCAGTTGCTGTAAATCAAATGTAAATAAAACAGCACCAGCTTAATAAACGGACTTAAAATTGGTAATTGCAGCTGGAACCATCTGTTTGGGCATCAGTATGAAGATGCTAGGTCAAAAACTTTCTTTTTTTCCCCATAGCAACCAATCAGCGTTCCCCATTAATTTAATATAGTGCTCTGAAAAAATTAAATGGGACCTCTAATTGGTTGCTATGGACAACATAGAAAGTCTTACACCTAGACAGTTTTCATACATGTTCTCCTTAGTGGCACAATTGTACACAACATAAGCAGAAGTTCAGACATGAGATATTGTACTGAGAACATTTTTGCATCTATGTATACTATCAGAGTAGTTCATTATTTGGCTTCTAAATGGAGGAAGTCATGTTGTTCAATATTTTGTCTAAGTTTCATTTCTAAACTAATGATTTTTGTTTGTCAAACGAATGTCCCTTAATTAAAAACATATAATAGGGCACATTTATCAAGGCAGTTGTTCCAGAATTTTGTGCAGTTTGAGGCAAAAATAATGTTGTACATTTTTACACCACATTTGTATGTATTTTAGACAGTTCCTAGACACTTCTGTGCCTTGTCCAACAAAGAATGGTGTGACTTCATGGAAAGGGGTGAGGCTTAGCATGCAACACTGTGTGCCAACATTTTTTCTCAATTAGTGGCCAGTCCCTGGTAAAGATGGTGGGTGGTAGAAGGAGCAGCTGGCAGCAGATGTGTGGAATCAGGTGGGTGGCAGCATCAGAATAGTAGCTGTGGCAAGCAGCCAAAACAATCCAGGGTTCGGGGTCTGTTCCAGTGCTGTTTGCTGGGGGGTTCCCAAAAATCACTAGGAGGTAAAGAAAGCTGCTCATCGACAACTACAGACTCAGGTTGCTGCTGATGTCACTGGTACTGCTCGTAACCCCCCATCTCCCCACAGCAGCCGTTGCAGTGGTACATGAGCGTTGATGAACCCACCCGGTCAGACCTGCTATATAGAGGATGGACCATGGTGCAGATAGGTAGCGGCCAACTAACTACATAGGATGTCTCTATAGTAGTTGAGTTTGTCCTCTGTCTTTGCAGGTGAAAAAATGCCCCCATTTGGGGCCGGTAACGAGGGTCCAAGAGGGTGGAGAGCCAGAAGTCATCCCTCTGCCGGATGGTGACAATTCAGCTGTCTGCCTCCCTGCCTCCCTGCCTCCATCTCCACTGTATAATGCCACAGTGTGTCTGGGTCATCTTCCTTATCTTCCTCATCCTCCGGTTGATCCTGCTCCTCTCCTGTCACCTGAAAAAAAAACACTCATGTCGCAAGACACTGCTTGTGCTCCAATGTTTTCGTCCTCCAGTTCAGCCCCCACTGGACTCATGTGGCCATGAGATGTAGTCGTCACATCTCAGATCCCCTGACCAGACAGATTTTGAAGCATCTGTTCCAGGACATGAAGCAGTGGAATGATGTTATTCATCCCGTAGACCTAGCGACTGACAAATAATGTGTCCTCTTCAAAGGGCCTGAGTAAACGGCAGGTGTCACGGATGAGCTGCCACTGGCTGACATCAAAATTACACAGGGGAATACTCCTGTCCACTTTGATCATCAAAAAATCGTTAATGACCTTTCTCTGTTCATTAATTTCCCCCTGTTCATCATTTTCCCTCTTAATATATTTATTCATGTTCATCAATTTCCCCCTGTTCATCAATTTCCCCCTGTTATTATATTTACTCATGTTCATCAATTTCCCCCAGTTAATATATTTATTCCTGTTCATCAATTTCCCCTGTTCATCAATTTCTTTTTTTCTCTGTTTATAGTTTCTCTGTTCTGTTTAGCTCAAGGAGGTGTGCTTGGCGGTGTAGAAATAGCAGAAGTGAATGCAAAGTTTCCTGGCCAGTTCTTTGAATAGTGCAGAGTCCACCACTTGAAAAGGGAGGGACTGTAGTACCACCAACTTGGACAGGAGCATGGTCGCTTCTTTCACTTAGGGTGGCTAGATGCATACTGCTGTCTCTTGGCAATCGCCTCGATGAACGACTGCTGGCCCCATGAGTGCCGAGGAACAGAAGTATCTGGACCAGTAGATGATGCTGCCCTGGTGAGCCCCTGTGCCGCTACTTTCTGGGACCTGCAAAGTGGGTGGTCTAAATCGTGGCCGTTTGGCTCCCAACCTCGCACTGCTGCCACCCTGTTGACTCCCGGCCACACTACCAAATGTGGGCTGCGCCACTGCCTGACACACAATCTGCCGCTCTCTTCTCCCAATGATAATGATGAAGCCCTTCTACAGTCTTGGTCGGGGTCAGCTCATAGCATCACATGGCTTTCAATACCACCTGTATGCTGATGATACCCAACTTTACATCTCCGTCCCAGACATTAACTCTCTACTGTCCAAGATCCCAGATTGTCTGTCGTCCAAATCCTCCTTCTCCTCCCGTCTTCTCCTCTACTTAATGTAGAGAAAAGTGAATGCTTCCAGGGCCGAGACAATGGGTAGTCGAGGGTAATTTTTGTTCATCCCGCAGCACATAAAATGGAATAAAAAGTGATCAAAAACTCATATATTCACCAAAGTGGCACCAATTAAACTGTCAGTTCATCCCGCAAAAAAAGTCCTTACACAGCTCTGTATATGGAAAAAAAAAATTATGGCTATCAGCAGATATTGATGCATAAGTATTGTTTTACACAATAAAAACACTTAAAAAAAAAGTGCTTACATATAAAATAACTATATAAACTGGGTATCGCCATAATTGTCTCGACCCAAAGAGTAAAACTAACTCAGCATGGATACTGCACGGTGAGTGCTGTTAAAAATAAAAATAAAAAACACTACTAGGGTTGTAGTTTTTTCGTCACCCTGTCTTCCAAAAAACAATTTTAAAAGCGATCAAAAAGCCCTGTTCCCCCAAAAATGATACCAATTAAAAACGTCAACTCATTTAGAAAATAAAAAGCTGCTATACAGCTCCATACAGAAAAAAATAAAAAAAGTTATGGCTCTCAGACTATGGCGATGCAAAAACATCTTTTCCTTTTTGAATAAAAGTGTTTTCATTGTGTAAAAGCAGTAAAACATAAAAAAATACAAATTGGGTATTGCTGTAATCATATCGACCTGTTGAGTAAGGTTAGCTTGTCATTTATACCGCACGGTGACCGCTGTGAAAAATAAAAAACACTACCAGGATTGCTGTATTTAGTTCAAAACGCCTCATAAAAACCTTAATAAGAAGTGATCAAAGGGTCATATGCCCCCCATAATGGTACCAATACAAACGTCAACTCATCCCACAAAACACAAGCCCATAATCAGCAGCACATACAGAAAAATAAAAAAGTTATGGCAGTCAGAATAGGACAACATAAAAACGCTATTATTTTTTATGAACTCATTTCTATTGTGTAAAAGTAATAAAACATAAAAAACTATATAAAATGTATATAATTGCAATTGTACCGACCCGCAAAGTAAAGATATCCTGTCATTTATCCTGTACGGTGAACACTGTAAAAATGAATCCCAAAAAACAATGGCGGAACTGCGTTTTTTCCACACATTTTCATTGCCCAATTTTAAAAAAAGTACGGAACACCTATGCACTTAAAATGCACAATACACCCCTAGATGAGATCCATGAGTGGTGTTGAATCAAAAATGGGGCAACTTCTGGAATGTTTCACCTGTTCTGGTACTTTGGGGGCTTTGCAAATGTGACATGGTCCCATTAAAATCTGTGTTCCAAAAGCCAAATATTGCTCCCTCTCTTGTACTGTACAGCCTGCCATGCGCCCAAACAGCATTTTACACCCACATGTAGGGTATTGCCGAACTTGGAAGAAATAGTGTAATACAATTTGGGAGGTTTTTTTTTCCAGGATTCCATGTAAAAATTAAACATTTTCAGCTAAAATTGCAGATTGTTGGAAATGTTTTTTTTTTTAATTTTTAGAGCCTAATACTAAAAAATTTGTGAAACACCTGTGGTGTTGATATACTCACTGCACCCCTGGATATATTCCTTAAGTGGTGTAATTTCCAATATGGGGTCTTTTTAGGGAAGTTTATTACGTTTTAACACCTTAGTGTGTCCGCAAACCTGATATGGCGCCTAAATAAAATCGTATTAAAAATGAGACCCCAGAGTCTGGTAGGTGCTCCTCCTATTCTGGGGCTTGTGGTTGAGCAAAATAGAGCACTAGGGCCACATATGGGATCTCTCTGAAAACGGCAGAATCTGGGGAATTGGTGTTGTGTTGCATTTACCTGGTCACATCTACCGTGTTCCAGTGAATAATTAATAAAAATTGAAAATCTGCACAGTGCTCATTGGGATGTTTAAAGTTTGGGAAATCTTTTTGTATTCAAATCCGGCTTTAAACTTCTCCACAACAGTATCACGGACCTGCCCGGTGTGTTCCTTGGTCTTCATGATGCTCTCTGCGCTTTAAACAGAACCCTGAGACTATCACAGAGCAGGTGCATTTATACGGGGGCTTGATTACACACAGGTGGATTATATTTCTCATCATCAGTCATTTAGGACAGCATTGGATCATTCAGAGATCCTCATTGAACTTCTAGAGTGAGTTGCCGCACTGAAAGTAAAGGGGCTGAATAATATCACACGCCCCACTTTTCAGTTTTTTTTATTTTTGATAAAAGTTTAAAACATGCAATAAATTTTGTTCCACTTCACAATTGTGTCCTACTTGTTGTTGATTCTTCTCAAAAAAATTAAAATTTTATATCTTTATGTTTGAAGCCTGAAATCTGGCAAAAAGTAGAGTGGAAGAGTGGCAAGGAGAAAACCCTTTTTTTGGAAGCAAGACACAGGAAGCCCTGTTTGCAGTTTTCAATAAGCTATGTAGGGGACACAGCAAGCATGTGGGATAAGAGGCTCTGGTTAGATGAGACCGAAATGGAACTTTTTGTCCTAAATGCCAAATGCTATGGACGACATTTATAAACGGGGCTGTCCCTTTTTTGGTGTGCTTTGAGCCAAATAAAGTGCCATAGCCATGTTATATACATATAGGAATCATCTTATGCCAAAACTTGCTGCAATCTGTGCCAGCCATGACACTTTTGAAGGCACCAAAGGTACAGGGGCATGTCGGGTCAGAGTCATACAATTTTCCAAAATATACCAAAGTTTGGCGCAAAACTGTCAAACAAATCTAAACCAGTTTCAAAGTGGCATGGCTGGAATTACTTTTGGCATAGAATGGGACTCATTTTTAAAATAATGTGAGACACTTTGAAACATATTACTGGATCGTACGCTTCGTGGAGTGCAAAAGACAATTTTGAATCTCCACACGCCTATATGGTGTTCTCCACAAGGAGAGGTATTCACCTTTCGGAGCCACTCATTGCCTCCCAGCCAGCCAGCCAGTATCATTCTGCTCAGCACTGATGAGGGGCAAAACCAAAAAACAGCTGCTGTATGCAGATGGTTGATACTGGCTTGGCTAATATCCCTTTTGCTTTCTAAAGACTCAGTGGGTCAAAAGAAAATTGAGGATTTGCTATATCCAATAGAAGGTGCTTGAGTTTCTCAGCTCCTTTCCCATAATGCCTAGTGATATGCAGATGCTTTGTGGAGTTTAAAAGGCAATTTTGAATCTCCACATGCCTATATGGTGCTCTCCACAAGGAGAAGTATTCCCCTTTCTCAGCCACTCATTGCCTTCCCGCCAGCCAGCCAGTATCATTCTGCTCAGCACTGATGAGGGACAAAACCACAAAACAACTGTTGTATGCAGATGTTTGATACTGGCTTTGCTAATACCCCTTTTGCTGTCTCACGACTCAGTGGTTCAAAACCAAATTGAGGATTTGCTATATCCAAAAGAAGGCGCTTGAGCTTCTCAGCTCCTTTCCCATAATGCCTTGTGATATGCAGATGCTTTGTGGAGTTTAAAAGGCAATTTTAAATCTCCACATGCCTATATGGTGCTCTCCACAAGGAGAAGTATTTCCCTTTCTCAGCCACTCATTGCCTCCCCGCCAGCCAGCCAGTATCATTCTGCTCAGCACTGATGCGGGACAAAACCACAAAACAACTGTTGTATGTAGATGTTTCAGACTGGCTTTGCTAATATCCCTTTTGATTTCTAAAGACTCAGTGGGTCAAAAGCAAATTGAGGATTTGCTATATCCAATAGAAGGCGCTTGAGCTTCTCAGCTCCTTTCCCATAATGCCTTGTGATATGCAGATGCTTTGTGGAGTTTAAAAGGCAATTTTGAATCTCCACATGCCTATATGGTGCTCTCCACAAGGAGAAGTATTTCCCTTTCTCAGCCACTCATTGCCTTCCACCCAGCCAACCAGTTCTGCTCAGCACTGATGAGGGGCAAAACCCCGAAACAGCTGCTGTATGCAGATAGGTGATAATGGCTTGGATAATATCCCTTTTGCTTTCTAAAGACTCAGTGGGTCAAAATAAAATTGAGGATTAGTTACATCTAATAGAGGGTGCGTGAGCTTCTCAGATCCTTTCCCATAATGTCTTGTACTACAAACATAGGCAGAACTGGTGAGTCGGCACCATTTTTCCTTTTTTTGTGGGGTTCTCTGATATATGGCAGTACTATTTATATCTCCCTGATACATGGCAGTTTTATTTATACCTTTAACTATTTTTACTTATGCTGTTGTTTAAGTCTATTGTCATTAGGTGGTGGGACCCCACCTCATTTTTCAATTTGGACCTATGAACTCTAGTTATGCCCTTGGGTGGCAGCATCATGCCATGTAATGCTTTGCTTCAGCAGAGACTGGGAAGATCAAAGTTGATGGGAAGATGGATGTAGCTAAATACAGGGCAAACCTGGAGGAAAACCTGTTAGAGGCTGCAAAAGACCTGAGACTGGAGCTTAGGTTCACCTTCCAGCAGGACAACGACCCTAAATATACAGCCAATGCTACAATGGAAGGGTTTAAATCAAAGCATACTAGTAAGACAAGGGAAAGAAGTAACTTTCACGGCACTCACCAATCTTCGGATAAAATACACTTTATTTCGGCTTCTTGTTCAACAAGAAGCCGAAATAAACTGTATTTTATCCGAAGATTGGTGAGTACCATGAAAGTTACTTCTTTCCCTTGACTTACTAGTATTATACATAGAGACTATCCTTTGCTATTTCACTGAGCACCACAAATGGGTTGTTTGCATGCAGCTTTGGATCCAATAGCCTATTATTTGCCGATTGCAGTGTGGTGCTGAAGTTACTTTCTCTGTTTGTTTTGGATTTAAATCAAAGCATATTCATGTGTTCAAAATCCAGACATAAATCCCATTGAGAATCTATGGCATGACCTGAAAATTGGTGTTCTTAAACAGTCACAAGCCAATCTGACTGAGCTAGAGCTATTTTGCATAAAAGAATGGGAAAAAATTCCAGTCTCTAGATGTGTAAAACTGGTAGAGACATCCCCACCAGACTTGCTGTCATTGCAGATAAAGGTGGTCCTACAAAGCTTTGACTTAAGGCGGTGGAATACATATGCACACCACACTTTTCAGTTTTTTAATTTGCAAAAATTTTGAAAAACACGTATCATTTTCTTTACACTTTACAAATACTTGTTACTTTGTGCTACTCTATCAAATAAAATATCAATTAAATGCATTTAAGTTTGTGGCTGTAACATTTAAAAGGAGGAATAGTTCAAGGGGTATGAATACTTTTACAACCCACTGTATAAGCTTGCAGACTGAAATGACAAAAAAACTGAATAAGTTTTAATTTAGTTATGTTTTTTGTCATTTTGTCTAATTGGAATGATATTTTTTTAAATGAATGCTGTATTGTATTATAATTAAATTTAAAGTTGTTTATTGCATATTATAGAGTTTTTCATGTAACAGCTCTGTGCATTTTAGTGCCAAATTTATGCTTAAATACCAATACTAATCATCTGCTAGTTATGCCTGATGAAGCGTGCAAGGTGCATGTGAAACACATTGCATTGTTCACTTTAATTCTTAAGTATTTATTTGGCTTCAAAAGACCAAAGCACTATAAAATGCACAGGAGTTTGTGAAAGTTTGACACATACTTAATAGCTGTAAGCTTAGTGAACAGACACTAGCAAGAGACTAGGAAAGCATTGGAAGCTCCTAGTAATTAGTGAGATGAAGATAGTGGCTTTTCATGTTACCCTTCACTGGCAGATGAAGTATGTGGGAGGCTGGATTTTCTGTAGGATCAAATGGGTCCAGAGATCTTTGTTACAGCCTGTCGCTTATAGTAGTCCAATTTGGTATGCAAACATTGAACATTTTTTGCTAAAACACACTTTGACCGATCTACCTGTATCCGACCTATTGAATAAACCAAAGGTGCTTAGTCTCTGTAAGAAAAATGACCTCCCATCTGACATCCTTAGGTTGTTCCAGGCAGATGCCTCCTGTGTGTGGAAATGCCTAGAAAAAGGAGAGGGTACAAACAAGCATAAGGAAATTATGTGGCTTAGTATGCAGGGTGCCTTACCTGTTAGAGAGGTCGAAAAACGTAGAGGCCTGGTTCAAAATGAGAGATGCCCAAGGTCTGGCTGCGGTGACTCAGAGTCTATTGCTCACCTTTATTGGTACTGCCCCTTTGCCAAATCAGTAATGAAGCATCTGACACCCATAATAAAAGAACTTACAGATGTCTCTTTCCTAACTTTCATTATGGTCTTTGCAGGGATCGGAGTTGCCCATACTGCTAGGCGTAGATTATGGAGGTTATTCATGCTTTGCATTAAGGAAACACTTTGGGATGCCAGGAACTTGTTTCTGTATAAAAGAGAGGAGTAGGATGTTAATAAATGTGTCGGCATAATACTCAGCAGGCTATATTTATGTTACCTGTATGATGTGCGTAAGATGAGGTCCTCGGATGCTGAAGTCATTTGAAAATTCACATAGTGGAAACGCCTAGCCCCTACTTGAACAGTGTTTTTAACTCAATCTGTTTTTTCTGTTCGCAGTGTGATTTGTTTAAAATTTACTTTATTGACTATGTTTGAAATGCATACTTCATCTTTACCTGTTTGACCAATTTGCAACTGTATACTTACCTTATGACCTGCTTGTGTATATTATACCCTTTCTGCAATGTTTGTAACTTGTTTATCTGCCTGTTTTGAAATAAAATTTACTTAAAAAAAAAAACTTCACTGGCAGATATGTTGTAGCTCAAAGCTACAATAAAAAGTATTTAAGGTACTAATATGGGGCATTACCTCAGCATGATCACCAGTGTCAGAAAATACCTCCAGAAAATGGAAATACTCTAATTGTTATGGTTTTTGCACTGTTTCTTGTGTCTTTTCCTTATTTGTTTGGCATTTCAGAACTCATTTCATTCCTATTCTCTGCCCTGCTCCTCCCAGAACACTCAATTTCTGCTCCTCACCAATTTTTCTGGTTGTTTGGCATGTCAGAGCTCTTTTTATTCCTATTCTCTACCTTGCTTCTCCCAGAACACTCAATTTTCATTCCTCACCAATTTTCAGTCTCCTTCTTTCACGCAGAAGTAACAAAGTAACCAATAAATGTTCTTAACCTCTGAGGTGCCAAACTGTCAAGGCGCCCACCCAATCAGGCCTCTGTGCTCCTAAAGCTTGAAAATATAGTTTTTCACTCTTATGATACTTTTGGTGCAAAAGTATTTTTTTTTTTTTATTATGGATAATTTAGTGACTAATATGATGATAAAGTGATTTTATTGCAAATCTTGTATAGTATTTAATAATGACATACTGTATGTGTATTTAATTGTCCATAGTTCGGTGTTCATTTGCATCACTATGCATCTCCATAGTTGCAGACTACAAACAATACAATGTAGTCTGATTCACAATGTGTTGCCTTGTACCTTTCTTCTTGCCAGCCTATAAAAAGTAGAAGAATATGAAAAAGTATAACAGATTACTGCAGGGAGAGACTATACAGATTTTTTGTAGTCTACAAACATAATGACATATAGGTAGACACAGAAGCTGTAGATGCAGACACGAAACAATACAAAAGAACTTAACTAAAAATGTTTGCTTCAATCAACAATTGTTTCATTTTTCTATATGTACTTGAGCAATACAGAAAAGGCTCAGAACTGTATATATCTTTCTAGTGCCTGAGTTTATGGTGCATGCGGTCATACTTTGAAGTAAAATAATACTAACATTTTTTTATGACATTAATTTTGACCATCAAAACAGGTTCTCTCTGAAAGGCTTCAGTTGTTTATCTGAAAGATTGTAAAGTCATTAGCCTACATACTGCAATACATTAAACACAAATGTTAAGTAAATTCTATAAAATAAATAAAATCCTAATAGTAACATAAACAACAACAATACCAATTCGAAAATGGTCCAGAATGAGTATATAACTGCAATTATATGTATGAATCCTAACCAAATGATGACTAAATGAACATTAAACTAAAAAATAAAAAAAGTATTTTAACTTCATACACACACATAAATATATATATAGTTAAAATATTTTGGTACTTGTGATAAATACAGTGCCAACTAAAAGGGTAACAATGTTTCTACTTTTGACTTTCAGGCTCCATATTGCACCATCCACTGCAGCTTTGAATTGATGAGACTACCATCATCATTTTATAGACAATCATTCTGGCTATCTCATACATTAATTTGACTTGCAACAATTTAACTTATGCTTAGTTATACAGATTCTGGTCATATAACTGCATTGTTACTATTTTGCTCTCGGTGGGGGAACAATCTTTTTCTCCTTGTATACTATAAATTACAACTTGTACTCACATTTCTTAATAGCTTAGTGAATTACTAGGTTGATTCCCAAGCAATAGGTCAATGGTTCAAATTGAAGAGCAGCCATGAAGAAGATTTCACAAGAAAAGAGAAACCGCATCATCCAATTTGTCGGTAGTGGTCTCATGGCCAAAAAAAATAGCCAAACTGCATTATAGGAGTGCCATGACAGATGGAAGAATATGAAATGAACTCCATCCATTCCAAAGCCAAGAGGTGGACATTCAGGCAAAATATCTGAGTCAAGAATTCGGCTCATCACAAGGTCTATCAGTTCTGACAAGGCAAACACAGCTGTGGAGGTGGCTCATATGCTTCATAATAGTGAAATAATAGACATCCATGCAAGCACTATGTGACATGCATTACACAAGTCTGGAATAGTGGTCCAAGAAAAGGTGAAAAAGCCTCAACTTCACTATCATCATAGGAAGTTTGGAAATATGTAATTTGAAGCGATGAGATGAAAGTCTGAGCATTGATGGGTGCAAATGGGTCTGGAAGAATCAAGAGAAAAGGAGGCTAATGGATCAAGAAATTAAAGTAAATTAAAGTAAATTAAAATAATAAAAACGTTACATATATTTGGTATCGCCGCGTCCGAAAAAGTCTGATCTATAAAAAATAACTTTATTTTTTCCCGTACGCTGAACACCGTAGAAGAAAAAAAAATTCCAAACGCCAAAATTGTGTTTTTGGTCATTTTACGTCACTCAAAAAAATGGAATAAAAATGATCAAAAAAGTCACATGCTTCCCAAACCCACTAGCGATAAAAAGTACACTTCAGCCCCAAAAAATGCACCCTCACTGACGTCCGTAGGTGTTAGTACAAAAAAGTTATTGGGCGCCCCAAACTGGCGCCACGGCGCAAATGTCCCAAAAATAGAAAATGTTGGAATTTTTTTATGGTACCAAAACATAACGGAAACCCTTCATGTTTGTTATTGCCCGATGCGTAAAACCCGTAGAATAAACATTATATTTACCGAAGATTGAACGGGTAAAAGCAATCACCCAGAAACATGGCGAAAATACGTTTTTTTCACAATTTGTCCCACTTGGAATTTTTTTGCGCTTTCCAGTATTTCTATAGTTTTAGTGAATAACACCATTAGAAAGTACATCTTGTCCCGCAAAATAAAAGCCCTCATTTGTCTATGTAGGTGGAAAAATAAAAAGTTATGGCTTTCAGAAGGCAAGGAGGGAAAAACGAACGTGTCCCCAAAAAAAACCCCCGGGTCCTGAAGGGGTTAATCAAAAGGATTTTTTTTATAAATACTTCATGCCGCACGGCGCTGAGCGCCGAGATTTCAGTGCGCCGCTCTCTCCATAGACTACAATGGGAGAAGTAGCTCGCGCTCTGATTGGCTGGGATAGCCAAGCCACCACTAGCTCAGCCAATCAGCTCTTTTCTGTATTTTTACTGTATTTTGAACTGTCCTGCCTTGGATTTTGATTGGTCAAAACTTCTCCATAGAATATAATAGGTTTTTGTCGCTCCTATTCTCATTGGTCAATAGTTCTCCATATGTTTTAATGGGACACTGTCGCTCCTATTCTGATTGGCTGGTTTATGCCGACCAATGAGCTTAAACAATTTGAATTACTGTATTTCCCGGCAATTCTCTCTATTGCAATTCCTTATGTAGCGCCGGTCTCAGCGAAAAACGCGTTGTTAGGGATTTTATTAATGTATGTTTATAGAAGGTTTCAGTGCTTTATCTGATAATGTTTTACACTTAATAAAAATGATTTTTTTAGTCATACTCCATGCCGCACGGCGCTGAGAGCCGAGATTGCATGGCGCCGATCTCCATAGACTACAATGGGAGAAGTAGCTCGCGCTCTGATTGGCTGGGATAGCCAAGCCCCCGCTAGCTCAACCAATCAGCTCTATTCTGCATTTTTACTGTATTTGAACTGTCCCGCCTTTGATTCTGATTGGTCAATAGTTCTCCATAGGTTTTATTGGGTCTTTGTAGCCCCTATTCTGATTGGCTGAGCTAGCTAAGCCCCCGCTAGCTCAACCAATCAGCTTTTTTCTGCATTTTTACTGTATTTTGAACTGTCCCGCCTTTGATTCTGATTGGTCAATAGTTCTCCACAGGTTTTAATGGTTCACTGTCGCTCCTAGTCTGATTGGCCGGTTTATGCCGACCAATTAGAATAGCTTTCAGAATTTGAATTACTGTATTTCCCGGCAATTTCCTATATCCTAATTCTTGAATTAGGATATTTGGAAAGTGATTTTGTTTTATGTATTTTTAATTTTTAAGGTTTCAGCTCTTTTTCTGAGAATGTTTAAAGCCTTTATAAAGGCGATTTTTGATTCATACTCCGCACCGACATGTGGAATGATTTCTCGCTGTTCTCCAGCCTATCTCGCATCGGAACAGATTTTCGGCGCAGTCCCGCACGGCGCCTAAGTCCCGCACTGCGCCCATTTCCCCGCACTGTGCCCCACACACTGGCGAGGCGCAGGGAACTTTGTCCCGCATGTATGAGCGCACCTCCTCGGACGGCGAATCTTCGGCGCAGCGCCGCACTGCGCCTCAGTTCCCGCACTGCGCCCCACACACTGGCGGGGCGCGGCGGACTTTTCCCCGCATGGATTACCGCATTACCTCCGGCGGCGAATCTCAGGCGCCGCGCCGCACTGCGCCTAAGTCCCTAACACACTGGTAAGGCGCGGCGGACTTTACATGGAATGTATGAGCGCGCCCCGGCCCCGACATAAATCAGGTGCAGATTTCGCCGGAAAACTAGCGGAAAAGCGCGCCCCGACCTGGCGAGCTTCATACATGTTGCCCTAGATTTTTATGAGCAAAACAGCAACAATTCAGTTATATGACAGGAATCTGTATAACTAAGCATATGCTAAATACAGATGTATCCGAAGTAAACAGAACAGATATTGCACCGTGATATCACAGCACAGAATGTTATCTCAACTTTTTTCAATGCTTTTCATTGGCCCTTTGGGTTTACAGATCAGACCCAGAATAACATGAAACGCCGTGATATCACAGGTGGATCCACTGAGCACAGCGTAGAGTTGTCGTAGCCTCCCAACCGAAACAAATTAAAGGGGGCCCCTTGTCTTCACCGGCCCCGCCCCCAAAGGGGGAAAAGGACTTGGGTTTGCAGGGAAACCCCCGGGTCTTTTCCCTGCGTAGATCCGGGCGGGCCCACCCCTAAGGTCAGAATGAGAGAGGCAGCACAGGGGGTTTGGCGGGCCCACAGCAAAACCCGAAGACACCCAGAGGGATTTTCAGTCAAGATTTAAAGGGGTTTGGGGCAAAAGGGATAAATTTGACCCATATAAACCCAAACTCAAAGGAAAGGAAAACAATAAGGGCGGGGGGAGAAAAGGAAAACGCGTCCTAAAAAAGCCCCTGCAAAAAATTAGTTTGAATAGGAGCTAGGGGAAATGGGGAATCGATTTAATAAAGGGGTTTTTCCCTTTAGAATTTCAGGAAAATTCGGTTGAAAAGAAATAAAAACTTTGGGGTGATTCCCCGGGAACAAAGGGTGTGCTTTTCATTGA
Organism: Phyllomedusa bahiana; assembly: GCA_025379985.1. Taxonomy (NCBI): domain Eukaryota; kingdom Metazoa; phylum Chordata; class Amphibia; order Anura; family Hylidae; genus Phyllomedusa; species Phyllomedusa bahiana. Next base: position 42,457 of record JAODAL010024503.1, on the reverse strand, counting down.
AAAAAGGGCTGCGAGAAACGGGGTTTTTAAAATGGGGAAAACCCACTCTGGGGGGAAAAAGGGGCTTACCTGCTTTGACTGTGAGAGAGGGAACCCAATCAGAGCCCCGGCGGGATTCTGTGACGCCCACCGCAATAAAAGGGAACCGAGCGCGCCGTGGGAGCTCACATTTTCTCTCACTGTAGGGAACGGGGAAGGGGGGGGGTGGGGTGATAGCGCTTTCTGAAAAATGATTTTTACACCCGATTTTTTTTGGGGTGTCTCAGTTTGTCTCAGAGATGTTCTCTGAATGTTCTTTTTTCTGATTTTGGGGGTTATTGGATCTGAAAATCCAGTGTGGCCACCTGCGGCTGCATATACATTCAAATCCAAAAGTGGGATCTAAGCATTTCCCCTTTTTGTTTTTCATTTAAAGAAACAGCTTTTTTTAAAAATACAAAACCCCTTCATTTTTGGTCTCAATTCTTTTGGCAATTTACTTTCCGGGGGTTTTAATTTAAAAGCGTTGTTTTGCTGTTTTGTGACAAAAATAAACCGTTTTTTTTAAACCCCAAATTTATTTATTTTTTTTGGGTTAGCCAAATTTTCACAAGCAAGGTTAATTAAATTTTAAATCTCTTGTTGTTTTGGCGTAAAAAATACGCCATTGAACACCTACAAAGTAAAAATTTTTTGTGGGCTCAATTTATTGCGCAATTTTACACCCGGGGTTTAAATTTAAAGCGTTGTTTTGGGGGTGTGCGGGACAAAAAAAAACCCGTCTTTTTCAACCCCAAAATTTTAAACTATATTTTTTTTGGAAACCAAATTTTCAAAAGCAAAGGTTAATTACAATTTTATCTCTTGGGTCGTGTGGCGTAAAAAATACACCTTTTGTAAAGCTACAAAGCTACTAGTTTGGGGGTGGCTCAATTTTTTTACGCAATTTACACCCGGGGGTTAAAAATTAAGCGTTGTTTTGTGGTGGGGCTGACAAAAAAAAACCGTTTTTTTTCACCCAAAATTATATATTTTTTTTTTGGGGGACCCAAATTCACAAGAAAAGGGTTTTAATTTACAATTTTATCTCTTGTTGTTTTGGCGTAGAAAAATACCCTTTTGAAACCCAGCTCCCAAAGCAAATAGTTTGTTTTTGGTCAATTCTATTGCGAAATTTTACACCCGGGGGTTAAATTTTAAGGGTTTTTTTTGGGGTTTTTGTGCTGAAAAAATTAAAAACCGGGTTTTTTTAAAACCCCAAATAAATATTTTTTTTTTGGTAGCCAAATTTCACAAGAAAAGGGTTAAATTTTCCCAATTTTATTCTTTGTTGTGGGGCGTAAAAAAATACCCCCATTGTAACACGCTACAAAGCTACAGTTTTTGGTGGCTCAATTCTTTTCCCAAATTTTACATCGGGGGTTTTTAAGCTTTGTTTGGTGCTGGGGCTGAAAAAAAAATTAAACCGTTTTTTTTCAACGCCAAATTTTATATATATTTTTTTGGGGGCCTAATTTCACAAGAAAGGTTAATTACAAATTTTATCTCTTTTTTTGTGTGGGTAGAAAAATACCCATTTTAACAGGGTAAAAAGAAATAGTTTGGTGGCCCCCAATTCTATTGCAAAATTTACATCCAGGGGTTTTAATTAAGCGTTGTTTTGTCCCTTTTGGCTGCAAAAAAAACCCGTTTTTTTCAACGCCAAATATATATTTTTTTTTTTGGTACCCAATTCACAAGAAAATTTTAAATTCCCCAATTTTATCTCTTTTTTGTGTGGGTAGAAACAAAACCCCATTGTAACACGCTACAAAGCTAAAAGTTTTTTGGGCTCCAATTCTTTTGGAAAATTTTACATCCAGGGGTTTAAATTTAAAGCGTTGTTTTGGGGATGGTTTTGGACAAAAAAAAACCGTCTTTTTTTCAACGCCAAATTTTATATTTTTTTTTGGTAGCCAAATTTCACGGGGGGAAAAAAAAAAAAAAGGTTAATTCCCTTTTAATCTCTTGTTGTGTGGCAAGAAAAATACCCCTTTGAAAACCCCGTTTTACAAAGCTACTATTTGGGGTGGCTCAATTTTTGGCAATTTACACCGGGGTTAAATTTAAAGGGTTTGTTTTTGGCTGGGGTGTTCCCCAAAAAAAAAACCGTTTTTTTAAAACGCCAAATTTTATTTTTTTTTTTGGTACCCCAATTTCAAAAGAAAGGGTTTTAATTTAAAATTTTTTCTCTTTTTGTGTGGCGTAAAAAAATACCCCCTTTGTAACACGCAAAAAGAAATATTTTTGGTGGGGGGCCTTAAATTTCTATTGGAAAATTTTAAACACCCGGGGGTTAATTAACGTTTTTTTTGGCGGGTGGGGCTGACAAAAATAAACCTTTCTTTTTAAACCCCCAAATATATATTTTTTTTTTGGTAGCCAAATTTCCCACAAGAAAAATGTTAATTACAATTTTATCTCTTTTTTGTGTTGGTAAAAAAATACGCCATTGTAATACCTACAAAATAGTTTGTGGTGGCCCCAATTCAATTGCGAAATTTTACATCCGGGGGTTTTTAATTAAGGTTTTTTTGGGCTGGTTTGCGGGACAAAAAAAAAATTTTTTTAAACCCAAAAATATATTTTTTTTTTTTTTGGTAGTAATTCACAAGCAAAGGTTTTAATTAAATTTTTTATCTCTTGTTGTTTTGCTTTAGAAAATACGCCATTGAAATTTACGCTACAAAGCTACTAGTTTGTGGTTGGTAAAATTCTATTGCGAAATTTTACATCCGGGGGTTAATTAAGCTTTTTTTTGGGTGGTGTGCTGACAAAAAAAAAACCCTTTTTTTCAAGCCAAAATATTTTTTTTTTTTGGGAAACCCTTTAATTCAAACAAAAGTTAAATTACAATTTAATCTCTTTTTGTGTGGGTAAAAAAATTTAACCCCAAATTTGAAAAACACGTACAAAGCTACTAGTTTGTGGTGGCTCAATTCTATTGGCAATTTACACCCGGGGGGTTAATTAAGCGATTTTTTTGTTTCCTGTGCGACAAAAAAAAACCCGTTTTTTTTCAAAAACCAAAAATATAACTTTTTTCCCTTGAAGCAAAATTTCAAAAAGCGAAGGTTTAAATTTAAAAGCCTGTTTGGGCTTTTTTCTTTTAGAAAAACACAAGTGTTGAAAAACACAATAAATTTTAAATTTTTTTGGCCATTTGTGGAGCGAAATTTTAAAAACCAAAGGGTTCCCCAAAGCTTTTTACTGGGTTCTTTTGGGAGTAAAAAACGGGGTTAAAATTTAAAAATATAAGATAGCTTAAATCAAACGGGGCTTTTACATTTTAGAACAAACGTTTTCCCGACAGAGGGTGGCGGGCTCTGCAATGCGAGTGGGCAGTGGCCCCAAACATTTCTGAAACGGGCCCGGGCGCACCAAAACCCAAAGGGGACGTCGCGCGGGGGTCCTCGGTTGGGGGCCAACAAACCTGCCGCTGTCATCAAAGGGCCGTGTGTTTTCAGCAACCCAAGGGTTCTTAAGGTTGACTAGTCTTCCTTTTCCTTTCCCGGGATGACATCTAAAACCCCCCCCCAGCCAAGATGGGGGGAACCCAACACAACATTATTTTGGCAGGGCCCCGGGAGCGGGGCCCGGGGCCCCTCCCCTTTTCCTAAACCCGCCCCCTGTCCCACCAAATTCCCTCCCCAGGGATCACTATGTTTTTCGGGGCCTCAGCCCCCACTTTTTAGCGAGATGAACAATTTGAGGAGGGCATTTCACAGCTATTGGCAGCGAAGAAAGGGGGAAATACCCCGGGGTTCTCTGCAGTAGGCGGAAAAGGGTTTTAAAATGGGAAGGGGGCCCCATGGGAGGTCATTTTGGTGGGGAGGGTATTTTGGGTTTCCCAAGCCCGGGTTTGATGAGGACATTTGGGAACGATGAAACACAAATTGGAAGTGATGTAGCCGCCCGCATTTGGGGACCCGGGTAAAGAAGGGCTTTCAACCCCCCTTTAGGGGGAAAGGGGGCGCCAGCTTGGGCGTCGGGGCGCGGCGCCAAGCCAGAAAAGTGGGTTGTTTGGGGTTGGCCCGTGATCCGGGGTGAGCAGTGTGGGGTGGGAAACCCAAAGGGCCACGGGGTAAAAAACCCCCCTTCGAAGGTCCAAGACAGTAGGGCACAGGGGCTCAGCGAGGGCAGGGGCGGAAAGTAGTACTCAGTGCGGAGCTTTGGGGGGGGGAAAATCAGCAAACTCGGGGGGTTTTTGGCATTTTTTTTGCAAAACACCGGGAGGACCCGATTTGGGTATATGTAGAATCTGTGGGCAAAAGTAAAGCGTGGCCAGGGAGCTAACGTTGGCAAAAAACGGCCCTGCTCAACCAGCAGCGTCACCCCCGGTGGCCTGGGAAAAAAGGGGTCAGATGGGTGGCCCACCCTCCCCCCTGAAAGCCCACACCTGCCAGTGGCACCTTTCCCTTTTTCAGCCAGTAAAAGGCCCCCACCCCCCTCTGCAGGGGCAGCTGTTTTCTTTGACACCCTTCCCGGTCCAGATGCCCCGGGCCCCTGCTATATGGCGAAAAGCAGTCGTTCAGAGGGGCCCGATTGAAAAGAGCCCCAACAGTATGCGTAAAAACCATCCGGGGTGCAGCAGCTGCCCGGGGCCCCCTTTGTCCAAGTTTTTGGGTACTCCCGGGGTCCCCCCCCTTTCCAAATGGTGGACCTGCCCCATTGGGAGAACAAAAATGGCTTTTTTGCCGACCGAGATGGGGGTTTTCCCAAAGCCTTTAATTTTCCCTTTTAAAAAAAGGGCCCCAAAGCCCCAGCACTTAAAAAAATTTTTTTTTAAACAGAAAGTGGGTCGTCCTTGGTTTATCGGTTTTTTTCCAAAAGGTACAGGGCCCCAGCGGGGACGTTGGAGCGGGTAACTAGGGGTTTCGGGCCATAATGTCCTTTAGGGGCCCCCCAGGGTGAATTTTCTTTCCGCCCAGGCACCCCAAAACAATTTTGGACAGGAGACGCCGCTTTTCCTCCACGTTGTCAAAATGCTGCTTTTGGGGCCAAAATGTCCGCCCCCTCCTCCTCCACCACCCCCCAAACTCACCCCTCCCAAAAGTACTGCCCAATCATCCCACATGGGTAGGGGGGCCAAAACCCGGCTTTGGGCCCATTTTTTTACCCTAGCTTCCCTGGGCAAACAAAGTCACACAGGGGGGGAAAACTGCCCCGCGTCATGCGCAAAAAAATCGATTTTTGGGGCCCTTTCTCCGCCCAACTGCAAAAAAAAAAAAAACCGGGAACCCCTTTGGTGACGGACAATGGGTAAATGGGTCCCGTGCACCGAGGGGGATGGTCCATGCCCCTGCATGGCGCAGTGTTAAAATCGGGTTTGAAAAAAAGGTTCCCCTGAAGCCCCCCGGGATCTTCAAACTTTCTAAAAAAGGGCCAGAAACTGTGCATGCACTTTATCCATTGTAAAAACCCAGGAAAAAAACCCTTTCCTCGAATTGCAGGGCAAAAAGGGCCTCCCCCAAAAAAACCGCTCTGATATGCGATGTTTCCCCGCGGAAATTTCCCAGCCTTTTGCACAGGGTTGGACCGACTGAAATAACAAAAAGGGCCCCCTTTAACGATTTTTTGATGATCCAGGCAGACAAAAAGTACCCCCCTGTGAAACTTTGATGCACCCAGTGGCGGGGTTTTTGGCTTTTACCCCTGCCGTTTTTTTGGGGGGGGGGGGGGGGGCCATTCGAGGGGGCCCACTTTTATTTGGCCAGTCCCCGGGGCTGGGGGAAATGAATAACGTCATTCCCACTGCTTAAATTTGTCCGGAAACAAAATGCTGAAAAAAGGGTTTGGGAAAGGGGCCCGGGGAGATGTGGGACTACTTTCCCGTGGCCAATGGGGCCCCGGGGGGGGACTGAAATGGGGGAGGGGAGGAGGGGAAAGGACTTTGGGGGGGCAAAAAGATTGTCGGGTAAAATAAAGGGGAAATTTTTCCCCCGGGCCCAAGGAGGAGGAGCAGGGCAGCTGGGGGAGGGGGATGGAATGGGGGAAGACGGGGCAGATGATCCCAACCCCTTTTTTGGCATTTTACAGGGGAAATGGAGGCAGGGGGGCCCCCTGGGAGTAAACCTTGTGCAATGCCCCGGAAAGGCTGCTTTTTCCCTGGTTAGTGAAACCAAATATTCCTTTCCGGCAGGGGGGATGACTTCTGGCTCTCCCAAAATTTTGGGGACCCCGAAACCGGCCCCAAAAGGGACCCTTTTTTCCCCACCTTTTGGGAGGGGGAAAAGAAAAAATAAAATACTATACGGAAATCCTCCTAATAGTTGGCCGCTGCCTATTTTCCCCCGGCTTTTCCCCCCCACCCTTTTTGAAGGTCGGGCCCGGGGGGTTCCTCAGCGCTCACTTTACATTTCCCGGCGGCTGGGGGGGGAAAGGGGTGGGGGGGGTTAGGGGGGCCGGTACCAGCCCCCATCAGCAGAAACCCTAAGTCTGGAGTCACAATAAAACTTCCTTAAACCCCGTAGTGAGGAGGGCATCCCCAGCAGCAGCAGCACGGGGACAGGGGACCTTTCCCCTTTAAAAAAAAAGGGTTGTGGCCTATTGGGACGCACTCGCCCCCCCAGTTGGGAAAAATCCGCTGGAACAAAACGGGGCACCCAAAAACGGGTTTGTGTGGCCGCAACTTCCCGATTTTTTGCAGTGGAAAAAGTTTGGTCCTGCCGGCCAGTATGTGGCATCAAGCGGGGTTGTTCAGTGCGGGGGGGCCCCACCCGTTCCCCCAAAAGGAAAAAACCCGCTTGCCCCCGGGGAAAATTTTTTAACAAACGCCCTTTGAAAAAGATGAATCAGGGTGGATGGGCCCAGGTTTTTTCCCACCAAAAAGGGCCGCGGGTTTAAAAAAATTTTTTTTTTTTGGGGGGGGAAAAATTTTTTAAAAACCCCCCCAAAATTTTAAAGGGGGGTTTTTTTAAAATTTTTGTTTTTGGGGAATTTTGCCTTTTTTGGGGGTTTTTTTCCCAATTTTGCCTTGGGGACCGGGGGGGTTTTTAAAAAGCATTGGGGGTTTTTCCCCTTGGGGGTTTTTTTCCCCCTTTTGGGGGGGGTTTGGGGCCCCCCTTTTTTTGGGGGGGGGGGGTTTTTTTCCCCCTTGGGTTTTTGGGCCCTTTGGGGGGGGGAAAAATTTTTTTTTTTAAAAAAATTTTTTTTAAACTTGAAATTTTTTTGGGGGGGGGGGGTTTTTTGGGGGAAGGGGGGGTTTTTTTAAAAAATTGGGTCCCCCAAACCCAAATTTTTTTTGCCCCCCCTTTTTTTTTTAAAAAAAAAAGGGGGAAAAAAAGGGGGGGGCCCCCCCTTTTTGGGGGGGTTTTTTACTTTTTTCCCCCCTTTTTCCCCCCCCCCTTTCCCCCGGGGGGGAATTTTCCCCCAAAAAAAAAAAATTTTTTTTGGGGGTTTGGGGGGGTTTTTTGGGGGGGGAAAAGGGGGTTTTTCCCCCCGGGGGTTTTTTTGGGGGGGGGCCCCCTTTGGGGGGGGGGGGCCCCCCCCCCAAAAAATTTTTTGGGGTCCCCGGTTTAAAAAAAATTTTTTTTTTTTTGGGGGAAAAAAAAAATTTTTCCTTTTTTTTTGGGGTTTTTTTTTAAAAAAAAAATTTTTTGGAAAGGTTTGGGGGGGGGCCGGGAAAAAAAGGGGTTTAAAAAAAATTTTTTGGGGGGAAAAAAGGGGGGGGGGGAACCCCCTTTAAAACCCGGGAAGGGGGGGTTTGGGGGGGGAAAAAAAATTTTTTTTTTTTGGGGGGGAAAAAAAGGGGGGGGAAAAAGGGAAAAAAAACCCAAAAATTTTTTAAAAAAAAGGGAAAAAAAGGGGAATTTTGGGGGGGGCCCCCAAAAAAAAAAAAGGGGTTTGGGGTTTTGGGGGGGGGGGGGGGAAAAAAAAAAGGGGAAAATTTTGGGGGGAAAAAAAAAAAGGGGGGCCTGGGGGAAACCCGGGGTTGGGGTTTTGGGGGGGGCCCGGGGAAAATTTTTTTTTTAGGGCCCCCAAAAATTTGGTTTTAAAATTTTTTAAAAAGGGGGGGAAAAAAATAAAGGGTTTTTTGGGAAAAAAAAAAAAGGGAAAAAATTTTTTTTCCCTTTTTTTGGAACCTTTTGGTTTGGGGGGGGGAAAAAAAAAATTTTTTTGGGGGGGCCCCGGGGGGGGGGAAAAATAAAGGCGATTGGGGGGGGGAAAAAAAAAGGGGAAAAAGGGTTGGGGGAAAATTTGTTGGTTGGGGGGGGGAAAAAAAAAAAAATTTTTTTAAAAAAGGGAAAAAAGGGGGGGGCCAAAATTTTTTTGGGGGGAAAAAAAGTTTTTAAAAAATTTTTTAAATTTGGGGAAAAGGGGCGGGGGGGGTTTTTTAGGAAAAATTTCCCCCCAATTAAAAGGAAAAAGGGGGAAAAAAAAAAAGGGGGGTTTGGGGGGAAAAAAAAAAAAAAAAACCCAAAATTGGGGGTTTTTTGGGGGGGGAAAAAAAAAGAAAACCCCCAAAATTTTTTTTTAATTTTTTAATTTTAAAAATTTTTTTTAAATTTTTGGGGGGGGGTTGGGGGGGCCTTTGAGAAATTCGCCCATCTCTAATCGGCACAATTACTTGTTCCACTACCCTTTAAATATAGGGAACCAATGTGCGCGCGCTCATAGTAGGGAGGAAGATGCAGAGGCGCGCACCTGCTGAGGAGGAAGCAGGATGGGAGCAGGTGAGCAAACAGCAGCCATGAGCACAGCGCGGGGACGACCAGCCGCAGAGTAACGGACGTGCCTGCGGTCTGGAAGTCGGACTGCAGCACAAGCCGTTACAGTACCCCCCCCCACCCCTTAGGGCCCCTCCCACCCTGGAACTGAAGCCTTTGAAAATGTTGGATAAGCTTAGGAGCATTGACATTTTCTTGAGGCTCCCAGGATCTTTCTTCAGGACCAAAGGCCTTCCAATCAATGGGATAATAGATTTTACCTCTGGAGCGTTTCATATCCAGGATCTCCTTTACCTCATAGGTATCTTCGGCACTGGGAGGTATGGCAGGGGAAACCCTCTTGTTCTAGTACCGAATGAGAATAAGATGCTTCAGAAGAGATACGTGAAATGAATTGGGGATACGAAGGGAGGGGGGTAATCGGAGTTTGTAGGATACCAGGTTGATCCGTTGTAGGATGGAGAAAGGACCAAGGTAGTGTGGAGCAAACTTCAAGCTTGGTACTCGGAGTCGGATATGCTTGAAGGAGAGCCAAACTTTATCTCCAGGCTGGAAAATGGGAGGAGCTATCCGTCTCTTATCAGCTTTTTCTTAAATTGGGCAGAAGCTTGAAGCAGGTTTTGATGGACAAGCTGCCAGATTTGTAGGAAATCGGAAGTTCCAGCAGCCAATGCCCAAGTACGCGAAGAAATTGAGAGTGGAAAAGGAAGAAGAGGATGCTGGCTGAACACCAAGAAAAAAAGTAGACTTCTCAGAGGATTCGCTTGGATGGTTATTGTACACGAACTCAGCCTAGGGTAGTAGAGACACCCAGTAATGTTGCCGGGTGGAGGCAAATTGGCACAGATAATTCACCAGGGTCTGGTTGACTTGCTCCACTTGGCCATTGGAATGAGGGTGATAGGCCGACGAAAAGTCCAATTTAATTTGCAGAAGGGAACAGAGGGCTCGCCAGAAACGAGAGGTGAACTGTACTCCCCTATCCGAAACGATGTTAGCAGGCATCCCGTGCTGACGAAAGATGAGTTTCAAGAACAGGGTGGCCAACTGCGGGGCTGATGGAAGACCTGGCAGTGGCGTGAAATTTTGGAAAAACAATCCACCACAACCCAGATAACTGAACACCTATCAGAGGATGGAAGGTCCGTCACGAAGTCAATCGCTATGTGGGTCCAAGGTGCTTTTGATACTGAGAGAGGTAACAGGAACCCAGCTGGGAGCTCTTATTTTGAGCGCAATTGGGACAAGCGGCCACAAAAAGTCTTTAACGTCCTATGCGAGGGAGAGCCACCAGTAATGCCGGGCTATCAGATCAAGTACTTGCGGTATCCTGGGTGACCAGCAATCCGAGATGCGTGACCCCAGGACAGAATTCGCCTCCTTAACGCAGAGCGCACAAAGGTCCTACCGGGAGGGATCTCGCAAGGACTAGATGGTAAGGAGGGATGAGAAATTGGAGAACTGGTGCAGAATCAGCATCATCCAAGGCCCTGGATAATGCATCCACCTTGACGTTCTTAGCAGCTGGTCGGAAGTGCAGGTTAAAGTTGAAGCAGGAGAAGAACAAGGACCAACGGTCCTGACGAGGATTCAGACGACGAGCTGTCTGCAGGCACAGGAGATTTTTATGGTCCGTATAAATAGTAAAAGGATGAAGGGCACCCTCCAAAAGATGTCGCCATTCCTCCAAGGCCAGTTTAATGGCCAGAAGTTCTCTGTCCCTGACAGCATAGTTCTTCTCCAGTGGAGAAAAGGTACGAGAGAAAAACCCGCAGGAAACAAACTTGTCCTTGCAGGACTTCTGGAGAAGAACAGCCCCAGCACCGACTGAGGAAGCATCAACTTCAAGGTAGAAAGCTTTCTCCATATCTGGGCGATGGAGTACTGGTGCAGAAGCAAAGGCAGATTTCATTCGGGTAAAGGCTTATTCTCCTTCGGAGGTCCATAGGCGAGGATTACTACCCTTTTCGGTGAGAGAGACAATAGGCGACACAAGTGTAGAAAAGTGCGGGATAAATTGGTGATAATAATTCGCAAAGCCAATAAAGCGCTGGATAGCCCATAGGCCGATGGGACATGGCCAGTTAAGCACAGCTTATAGCTTCTCTGGGTCCATCTGGAGACCTTACAAAGAGACAATGTATCCCAAGAAGGGCAAGCTGGAGTGCTCGAATAAACACTTTTCCAATTTGGCGTAGAGGTGGTGGCGCCAAAGGCGGGTGAGGACCTGATGGACATAAGACTAATGAGACTCGAGATCCGGGGAGTAGATCAGAATGTCGTCTAGGTAGACCAGAACACAGTCATATAGCAAATTACGAAATATGTCGTTTACAAACTCTTGGAAGACAGCCGGAGCATTATAGAGTCCAAAGGGCATACTCTACCGCGAGGAGGGGAGGTGCCGGGCTGAAGCTCAATAGGGCAATCGTAGGGCTGGTGTGGTGGCAGCCGCTCAGCTTGTTTCTTGCAGAAGACATCAGCAAATTCTTGGTAGGGCACTGGGAGCCCGGGGAGAGAAGGAACTGCTGGCTGCAGATTTGACACACCCACAAGACGAGGAGGAGGCGAAAATGTGATGCAGGAGGAGTGACACCGGTTGCTCCAGCGTAGTACTTCACCGGTGTTCCAGTCAAGGTGAGGACTAAGCCTGCATCCCTGGGTAGTCCAGGAGGGCGGCTAGGGATGGGGAAAGGAGATGTTTTTGATGAAGAACTCCCCACACGTGGGTGAGGGTGGGTTGCGATGCGGTGACACACGGAAAACCCTGTCCATTCACAGAGATAAAGAGGGGGCTGAGCCAAGGGTACCACGGCAGCGGGAAATTTTGGGACCAAAAAAGGGATGGATGAAGTTTCCTGTGCCCTGAGCCCAAAGGCGAAAATTGAAGACTGGAACCAGAGGGCGGGAAATTAAGCTGACCGCCAGGTCAGGGGGGGAAAGGGTAGCCCCCTCCCCCGGTTTGCCCTTCCACAAAAACCTAGGTTGGAGTTTCCTGGCGGATGGGGTTTCAGAAAAAGTGGGGAGTGCCTCAATAGAGCCAGGCCCATATTCCTTCTGCAGGTCTTTTTTGCCTCTGAGGATGGATATGTAAATTGATTGGTCTCTGGTACAAGCGGGTAGGGGTTTGAATAGACCTCTGAAAAACATGTCCCAAAGCGGGAACTAGTGAGCGAACTCTTGTTGACGCCCCGAAAAAACGGAATCAATGCGAGTGGCCAGGGTGATGAGGTCTCACACTGGTGGGTAGACGCGCTCTAAAAAAAAAAAAAAAGTTCGTCCTGTTGGCCCGGCCAAATTTCCCCGAAATTGCGTCGGGCCCTCATTGTTCCATCCCAACTGGGAAAGATAGGGGGCCCGGGGAAAACTGCACCGCATTGCCGTACTGTAGAGTCGCCTGTCGGAGCCGGGGAAAAGTGGGGGGCAGCAGAGGGGGCACGGCCCATTTCCCAAAAAAAACCCTTCGGACGTTAGACAAGTTGGAGGTCAAGGTTCCCCTCGCTCCCATGGGGAGTAACCCAGCGCTCTTCCCAAAAAGCAGAGTGATAAAAAATGACCTTTCCCTGTCCGGGGGGAAAACTGGTGCTCAGGCCAAAAAATTAATTGATAGATTCGGAAACCACGGCAGGCCTTTGGGGGGTCCCACTGAGGGGGAGGCAGGGCAGGGCAGAGAAGGGCCCGCTGGGTAGGCAGGGCCCGCAATGGAACATGGACAGGTACAGCCACCGGAGCCTCTTAAAGACGAGCCACCAGGTTCCCGAACCTCGTGAACGGCTGTTCTTGACGAGCCCCCTGGCGTGTAATTTCTGCCACAAGGCTTTGGGCGTGAGGTAACATGGCTTCGGCAGGTTTTATGGCCCAGTTAAAACTGTCTGGACGCTCAGCGAGGGGGGGGATCCAAATGGTCACCGCAGGGTTGGGTAGCCTAGCCTAGAAGCGGTCTAAGGGCCCCCCGCCGCAAAGGGGAAGGACTTAGCTGCGGAGACCCCCGATCGCTACCCCTTTCCCTGGTCCCGGCGGTGACAGCCAAATTTGTAGGCAGGAACAAATCAGAATACAGAGGGCGCACGGAGGATGGCAGGCGGCAGGAACGAAAAAAAGCAGTGGGTGTTAGGGGTGTTAAATTGGATGCAGAGAAGATGAGTGAGCCATATGAACCAACTCAAGCAAAGGACACCAAAACTGGGCGTGGAGAGCAGGAAACGGCATCCTTAAAAAGCTCCTGCAGGAATTAGATTGGAAAGGAGCACAATTATCTATTGTGCACTGGCCCTTTAAATGCAGGGAACCAACGTGCAAGCGCTCCTATGGGGAGGAAGATGCAAGGGGATGCACCCGTTTAGGAGGAAGAGGATGGGGAGTGAGAAAAAAAGCGCCCTGGGTGCACGAGGGACGACCCGCGCCCAGTAAGGGCGTGCCTGCAGTCTGGGAGTCAGACCGTAGCACAAGCTGTTACAATTGTTTTATACAATAAAAACCCTTTTTTATAGTGCTTCCACATAAAAAAAATATATAAACTGGGTATCACTGTAATCGCATCGACCCACAGAGTAAAGCTAACTTTTCATGGATACTGCACGGTGAGCGCTGTTAAAAATACTAATAAAAAACACTACTAGGATTGCAGTATTTACTTCAACCTGCCTTCCAAAAATTGGATTTAAAACTGATCAAAAAGTCTTGTCCCACAAAAATGATACCAATAAAAATGTCAACTCATCCTGCAAAAAACAAGCCCCCACAGATCTCTGTACAAAGAAAAATTAAAAAGTTATGGCTCTCAGACTATGGCGATGTACAAATCGTGTTTTCCTTTTTGAATAAAAGTGTTTTTATTGTATAAAAGCAGTAAAAGATAAAAAAAACACAAATTAGGTACTGCTGAGTAAAGCTAGCTTGTCATTTATATCGCATGGTGACCGCTGTAAAAATTAAAATAAAAAACACTACCAGGAATGCTGTATTTTGTTCAAAATGCCTCACAAAAAAAAACCTTAATAAAAAAACCTTAATTAAAAGTGATCAAAAGTGTCACATGCCCCCCATAATGGTACTGATAAAAACATCAACTCATCCTGCAAAAAACAAGCCAATAATCAGCTCCGTATACAGAAAAATGAAAAAGTTATGGCTGTCAGAATAGGACAACATAAAAACGAAATTTTTTATAGACCTATTTCTATTTTCTAAAAGTAATAAAACATACAAAACTATAAAATTTATATCATTGCAATTGTACCGACCGCATAGTAAAGTTATCCTGTCAATTATCCCACATGTCGAACACTGTAAAATTGAAGCCCAATAAACAATGTTGGAACTGCATTTTTTCCCCCCATTTTCATGGCCCAATGCTAAAAAAAACTATGTAACACAGTACACCCCTAGATGAGATCCCTGAGGGGTGGGGAATCCCAAATGGTGTAACTTCTGGAAAGTTTCACCTGTTCTGGCACTTTGGGGGCATTGCAAATGCGACATGGCCCCACCAAAATCTGCGTTCCAAAAGCCAAATAACGCTCCTTCCCTTTTACGCCCTGCCATGTGCTCAAACAGCAGTTTACACCCACATGTAGGGTATTGCCGAAGAAATTGTGTAACAAAATTCGGGGTGCTTTTTTCCAGGATTCCTTGTAAAAATGAAACATTTTCAGCTAAAACTAGATTTTTAGAAAAAAAAATATTTTTTCATTCTCACAGCCTAACGCTAAAAAAAATTGTGAAACACCTGTGGGGTCAATATATTCACTGCACCCCTGGATATATTCTTTAAGGGCTGTAATTTCCAATATGGGGTCTTTTTAGGGGAGTTTATTAAGCTTTTAGCACCTTAGGGTACCCGCAAAGCTGGAATGGCGTCTAAAGAAAATTGTAACGAAAATGAGACCCCAGAGTCCAGTAGGTGCTCCTCCTAATTTAAGGCTTGTGGTTAAGCCAAATAGCACACTACTGCCACATATGGGATATCTCTGAAAATGGCAGAATCTGTTGAGTTGCATTTCTCTGGACTCATCTATCGTGTTCCAGTGAATAATGGATAAAAGTTGAAAATCTGCAAAAAAAGTGAAATTTTGAAATTTCACCTCCACTCTGCTTTAATTCCTGTGAAACACCTAATGGGTTAATAAACTTCTTAAATGCTGTTTAAGGGGTTTAGTTTCTTAGATGGAGTCGTTTATTGGGATAGCTAAAAAACAGGCCAATAAAAGTCAAGTTAGAACAGGACTTGTACCAAAAAAAAATTTATATTTCAAATTTTATTGAAAATTTAAAAATTATTGCTAAATTTATAAGCCCCCTAATGTCGTAAAAGAAAAAGACATTTAAAAAAAATTATGCCAACCCCAGTAGACATTTTGTTGATGGTAGTTATAAAACTATTTTTAGTGGAATAACTATCTGTCTTCACGCAGAAATTGGAAAATGGTAAATTTTTCTAATTTTTTATATTTTTCACAAATAAACAAGGACTTTTTGGACCAAAATTTCTTACTAACTTAAACCACAATGTGTCACGAGAAAACAATCTCTGAATCACATGGATAGGTTAAAGTGTCAAAAAGTTATTCTCACATAAAGTGACACATGCCAGATTTAAAAAATGGGGCTCTGTCAGAGAGGCCAAAACTGGCTTCGACAATAAGGGATTAATATTCTTTCATGTCATCATTTTATTAGGATTCATATAACATAAATAACAAACTGTAATATTACAATAGATCTACAGTATATGCCACAGCACATGCAAATATTTGTTCCCGCAATTACAAGAAACCTTTCACTATTTTGTGGAATGTGATTATAGTTCAGCTTCTTTATCCCATGGTAAAAAAGAAGGTCTACTGTTAATAGAAAAAAAATAGCTATTGGTACATTTCATTTCAAGACAGACTGCACTGTGATAAATCTTAATGTGACATCTAACAGAGAATGGTTGCAGAGAAAATAATTCTGAAGCCCAGGGCTCGAGTAAAATGGGCTTGTAATGGTGTTGTCAGATATGACTGCACCATGTCACTACTGTCCAGTCTCCAGAGGAGATAAGAGAGTGGTAACAAGGGAAATCAGCCAGCCTTATGGTTTATGTTGCACATTTTAGTAATGTTCTAAAGACAATTTAACTCAATTCTCAGCAACAACAACCATTTTCCCAGTGTTTGGTAAATATTATACTCAAAAGTTAACATATGTTGTCACATAAGAAATATGGACACTAGAGATGGGCGAATTTCTCAAAAATTCGGTTCGGTCACTTCGCCAAATTTTCCCCAAAAAAAATTTTTTTCCCCCCCCCGTCCCCCGAATTACTTCAGCACAAATCGGGTTAAAAAAAACGGTTTATTTCCAGGCTGCACAGACCCTGCAGGGTGCTGTAGAACGTTGCCCAATGCTTAAATTTTGCAGAGGGAGCTTGGTTTGGTCTTCTTACAGTTGTGTTTTTTGTAGACCCCGCACATGACTGCCGCCGCTTTAGAATTTGCTTCCTTTTAAAATTCCCTGGGCACTTAAGAGGGGAAACTGACAACAAAAAATGAAAGGGGGGAAAGTAGCCCGATAAAAATCAGGGGGAGGGGCGCTGGAAAAAAAAGAGGTGAGGGGTCAGGGGGGCAAAATCAGGCAGAGTGGGAGGTGCGGCGGCAGCCCCAGCCGCATGAGGTCAGAGAGTGGCCCAAAGAAATTCTGGAGGTGGCCAAAAAAAAAGGGGGTAGGCCCCAGGTGGCACAATTTACACAGTGTGGAGGTCACGGCAGCAAAACCCCAGAAATAAACATGAGGTAGACAGTGGCACAATGACATTAGGGGGGTGGAAAAAAAGGGGTAGGCCACAAGTGGCACAATGACACAGTTTGTGGGTCAGGAGCACCCACGCACAGCTGAGGTCAGACAGTGGACAATGACAGAGTTGTAGGTAAAGGCGCAGCCACAGCGGGCAGCATGGGCAGACTGGCACAATGACACAGTGTGTAGGTCAGGGCAGCAGCATGAGTCAGACAGTGACCAATGACATTCGGAGGTGGCAAAACAGTATAGGCCACAGAGTGGCCAATGACGGGGTGGAGGTGCGGGGGCAGCGATGAGGTAGAGGTGGCACAATGACATTCTGGAGGTGGAAAAAACGGAGGGGGCCAAGGTGGCACAATGAAAAGGGGGGGAAAGTGACAGCGGCAGCAGATAGGGGTCAGACAGGGGGCACAAGACATTCTGGAGGGGCAAAAACGGATGGGGCCACAGGTGGCACAATAAGAGAGTGGAGGTCATGACAGCAGCCACAGCGCCATGAGGTCAGGCAGTGGCCTGAAAATTGGAGGTGGCAAAACAGAGTAGGCCAAGAGTGGCCAATGAAACAGTGTGGGGGGCACGACAGCAGCCCCAGCAGCTGAGGTAGGCGGTGGCCAATGCACATGTGGAGGTCAGACAGCACACATGAGGTCAGGCAGGGGCAAATGACATCGGGAATGGCTAAAAAGGGTAGGCCACGGGTGGCACAATGAAAAGAGTGGAGGTGACGGGGGCAGCAGCATGAGGTCAGGCAGGGGCACAAAGAAATTCTGGAGGTGGAAAAAACAAGTAGGCCACAGAGGGGACAATGAACGTTTGGAGGTTAGGGCGCAGCAGCGCATGGGGTAAGACAGTGGCCAATGCTTTTCGGGAGGTGAAAAAACGAATTAGAACAAGGGGCCCACAATGACACATGGGGAGGTACGACAGCAGCCACAGCAGCAGCATGAGGTCGGGCAGTGAAAAATGCATTCGGAGGTGGCAAAACAGAGTAGGCCAAGAGTGGCAAAATGACAGAGAGGGGAAGGTGAGGCGGCGGAGCAACAGATGAGGTCAAGATTTGGCACAATGACACAGGTGTAGGTGACCGCAGCAGCAACAAAGCAAGCAATGAGGCAGGGTGGCACAATGACACAGTGTGGATGCATGGACGGCAACACAGCTGCAGCAGAGGTCTAGAGGGGAAAAATGCAGAGTTTTGGGTGGGTGGCAATCCCAGTCCCTGTAAAGTGGTGGTAGGCAGATGGAGAAACTGTCAGCGATGTTTTTGGGTCAGGCCGGGGGCGGCACAAAATAGGGGCTGAGACGGGTAGTTTGAACCCAACGACGCCTAAGGCATTGGTGTGTGGAAACCTGGCCGATCCACGCCTGATCACTTGAAAAGGTCAGTCGTTCCACTTTTTCCTTGGACAACGGGGGCCCCCTTTGGGTAACATGGCCCCCCGCACTGAACACCCCGCTTGTGACAAATACTGGCCGGGCGGGACTTCTCCACTGCAAAATCGGCAAATTGCGGCCAAACCCTCCCGTTTGGGTGCCCCCTAGTCCCAGTCTTCTAACTGGGGGTGGCAGTGCTGTCCCGGTTGCCCCACCTTTGGTTTAGGGATGCTCCAGGGCCTGCTGCTGGACACCCTCCCCACTACGGGTGAAAAGGGAAACTGCCATCAGTATCCCGACTTTGGTTTTTGCTGATTTGGGGAGGGTTAATGCTCCCACCCCCCCACCCTTCCCCCAAAACAGCGGGGAGGTACGTGAGCGTGGGCCCCCCCCCCGGGCAACCTGTCAGAGGAGGGACATGCCCCAAAAGGCCCCGCGGCCAACTGACTACGAGGATTTCCCTATGTAATTTTAGTTTTTCCTCCCCCCTTTAGCAGTGGGAAAAAGGTCCCATTTTTTGGACTAGGAGGGTTCAATGGTGGAGGCCAGAAAATATTCCTCGCCGGATGGGACTTTGGCTGTCACTAGCCAGGCAAATCAGCATGTCGGGTCATCTGCACAAGTGCTCCGAGGGGGTCCCCCCCTCCATCTCCATGTTATGCCACGGTGCTTGGGGTCTTGCCTGTCTTCCTCATTCCATTACCTCCTCCACTGCCCTGCTCCTCCTCTCTTGCCCGGGGTAAAAACCCACTATTTCCCCAGACAATGTTCTGCTCTAATGTCCTCCTCCTCCTCCTCCATTTCAGCCCCCACCGGACTCATGGGCCGTGAGATGTAGTCCCCATTCCAGTCCCCGCCAGACAGATTTTTCGCATCGCCCCCAGGAATGAAGCAGGGGAATATTTTATTCACCCCGTAGTCCTGGCGATGACAATAACGTGGCCTCCTCGAAGGGGCCTCAACAAAGAAGGTGTCAGATGAGCTGCCACTGGTGACATCAAATTCAAGGGAAGCACCCCTGTCCCCTGGATCATAAAAATCTTTAAGGGCCCTTTTCTCTGTTCAAACAGTCGGTCCCAAACATGTGCAGGCGGGAATTCCAAGGGTGGAAAATGCATATAGAGTGTGTTGGGGAGGCCCGTTCTGCCCCTCAACTCGAGGGGGTGTTCCTGGATTTGTGGGAATGGATAAAGTCATGCACAGTTTCCTCCCCATTTTCGAATTTTTAAAGATCTGGGAAAGACTTCGGGAACTTTTTCACAACCAATTGAACATTGTGCCATGCGGGCATGGCCCCACCCCTTCCTGGGTGCAGCGCAGACCCCCAGTTCCTCCCATTGTCCGCACAGGGTTCCGATTTGCAGTTGGCCGGAGAAATCACCATCGTTTCTTGCGCATGACGCGGAGCTTTCCCTCCCCTGTGTGCTTGTTCCCCCGGGGAAACCGGGTGTAGACTCGGACCCCGCGTGCCCACACATTGGTATGGGGAGCAGTACTTGTGGAGGCAGATGGTTTTGGTGGTGGAGGAGGAGGAGGCTGACTTTGGCAAAACAGCAGCAGTTTCAAACTGGAGGAAAAAGCGGGTCTCCCTTCCAAGTTGTTGGTGTGCCGGGCATAAGCAATTCCCCAGTGGGGAAAAGGCTGTACGGGCCCTGACCTATTACAGCCCCAACGTCCGCGCTGCGTGCACCTTGGAAAAAACCCGATAAGCTCAAGGGACGGGCCCACTTCTGTTCTACATATTTATAAGTGCTGGTACTGCCTTTTTAAAAAGAAATTACGGTTTGGAACCTCCATCTGGGTCGGCACAAACCATTATTTTTGAATGGGCAGAGTCCACCATTTGGAAAGGGGGGACTGCATCCCAACAATTTGGGACAGGAGCAGGTCTGCTGCTGCCCTTAGGATTTGGACGCATACTGTTGCTCTTTGCAATCGCCTCTCGAACGATGCTGGCGCCATGAGTAGCGGAGCGGAGAAATCGGGACCGGGAGATGATGTCAAAGAGAAACACCCCTTTTTGCAGGGTGGTGGAGCCTTGATGGCTGAAATGGCTGGTCCCCTTTTGGCCGCTGCTGCGGGGGCAGGATGGACCACCAAAATCTGAGCCCCTTTTCCCCGGGCCCCCGGGTGGTGACGCTGCATGTGTTGACGCGGGGCCTGTTCCCCAACATTACTCCCTGGCCACGTTTTCATTTCTGCCCACAATTCTAATATACCCTATTCGGCTCCCGGTGTTTAGCAAAGACCCCACACCGCTGGTAGCTGATTTTACCACCAACGTTCCGCATGAGTGACTACTGCCGCCGTGCCCCCGTTTGCCCCTGTGCCGCTATTTTTTGGACCCCGCGAAGCGGCTTTTCTACCCCGTGGCCCCTTTGGTCCCGACCTCGCACTGCTGCTCCCCGCTGACTCCGGCCCCACAAAACCCCTTGTGGCTGCGCCCCTGCCTGACGCGAAAATGACGCCCTCTTTTCCCTGCGTGATGAAGCCCTTGTTTTACCCGGCCCAAAGGGGGTGGCTACATATCACTATTGTGTTTTCTCATCACTGCGTTCCCCCTAACGGTTTTTGGTATGCGGGTGACCCCCCACAACATGACCTCCATGCCACCTCCACATCTATACTTTGCCCCTACGCAAAAGCGGGGATATTTGGCCCATTTCTTTTACCCAAGTATACCGGGGGGCGCCCTCCTCAAATTTTTATCCTCGCATTAGTGGCGCTGAGCCCCAAAAAATAGTAGTTTCTGGTGAGGGAACCAGATGGGGCAGAGGGGGTTTAGGAAGGTGAGGGGGCTGACCCCCTTCCGGGCCATGCCAACTAAGGGTTGTGTTGCGTTCCCCCCCACTCTTGGCTGGGGTTGTCAGATGTTTGGAAAGGAAGTGGAGACCTAGTCAACCAATCAAGAACCCTTGGGGTTGTTCACACACGGCCGCTAGAGAAGCGCAGTTTTGGCCTCACCGAGTGACCCCCGTGCGACGTCCCTTGCTGTGTTGCCACCGGGCCCGCTCCAGGAATGTTTTTGCCTTGCCACTCGAGTGAAGAGCCTGCCCCCTCTCTGTCTGACATACTGTTTGTTCTAAAAGTACAGACACTGTTTTATGAAGATATCTGTATATGAAAATACACACCCTGTATTTGATCCAAATGAACACATAAGAAGCTTGGGGAACCCCTTTGGATAAAATGCGCCCACAAATGGGCAGGAAAAATTGAATTTTATGTGCCGTTTAAAAAAACCCGTGTATTTTTTTGAAAAAAAAGCAAAACAGGCTTAATTAACCTTGGGAAAGAATTTTGCTACAGAATTTTTTTCTGTGGCGGTGAAAAACAAAGTTTCTTTTATGAGTCAACGCAGAAAAAACACTTTGTTAACCCCCGGGTTAAATTGCGGCAAAACAATTGAGCAACCACAAAAATACTAGCTTTGTCGTGTTTCAAGGCGTGTTTTTTCGCTACACAACAAGAGAAAAATTTTAATTAACTTCCTTGTGAATTTTGCTACAGGAAAAATTTATTTTTTGGCGGGGAAAACATCACGCAGCAAAAACAACGCTTTAAATTTAAACCCCCGGATGTAAAAGTGCAAAAGAATTTAGCAGCCCAAAAATGAATGGAAATTTTTTTGTAAAAACGCTGTTTCTTTAAAAGAATACAAAAGGGAAAAGGGTAGATCCCCCCTTTTATATTCAATTTTGCTGTGAGCAGTAGCATTAACATGTATATGCACTGCAGGACCACATGGACTTCAACCCCTACCCCAAAAAATCAGAAAAAGAACGTTAAGAGAACCTCTTAAAAAAGCTGAGACACCCCCCCAAAAATTTGTATGAAAAATCATTCTTCAGTAAGAGCCATTACAACAGCCCCCGGGAAACCCTTCCCTAAATCGACAGTGAGGGATGTGGCTGCCACTGCGCCTGGATTAATAGTGCGGTGACGTCACAGAATCCTGCCCGGGCTCTGATTGGCTTCATCTTGCACATGTCATGTAGGCTATGCCTTCTTCCTCCGAGTTCTTTGCATTTGTAACCCAAAATGCTTTCAGCCCTTTTTTCAAAGAAAAACACATTGTTCACCGAAGTACCCCCAAAATTCAAAATTTTTCCGAAACCCAAAATTTTCCTGAAATTCTAAACGAAATTTCCCCTTCGTTTGAATCAATTGCCATCTATAATGGACAGTCATAATGGAAAATTAAACAGTGGGGTTTTACATTTAAAAACTTTGAGGTTTGTAATAAAATTAACCTTTTGAAAAAAAAGAGATGGTTAGATGACACTGCTTATGAAGAGGGGAGAGTTGTCAAAAAATATGTAGTGGCTAATACACATTACATGGTAAGTGTTTGTGGAAAATGCATTTGTATAGAACATGGCCATGGAATGCGTATATAGAATACAAATATGGGATCATTATATTGGTGTTAATATTTTAATACAAAATAAGCATTTGTACAAGATTAACCCCTTACCACTGCAGCCAGTTTTGGCCTTCCTGGCGGAGCCCCATTTTTTAAATCTGATGTGACACTTTATGTGAGAATAACTTTTTGACTTTTTTACCTATTCAAATGATTCAGAGATTGTTTTCTCATGACATATTGTGCTTAAAGATAATAAGAAATTTTGGTCCTTACAATTTGTGAAAAATATCAAAATATAGTAAAAATTAGAAAAATTTGCCATTTTCGGACTTCAAAAATTTCTGTGTGTAAGACAGATAACTATTCCACTCAAAATAGTTTCTAATCTACTATATGTCTACTGTACGTTGGCATCATTTTTTAAATGTCTTTTTTATAACATTAGGGGGCTTAGAAATTAAGTAGTAATTTTTCACTTTTTTCAAGAAAATTTGCAACATAGATTTTTTAGGGACCTGTCCAGTTCTGATATGGTTTTGATGGGCTTGTATTCTAGATACTCCCATAAAATGACTCCACATAAGAAACTACACCACTTAAAGTATGTAAAACAGTTATTAGGAAGTTTGTTAACCCACTAGATATTTCACATAAAGTAAAGCAAAGTGGAGGTGAAATTTCAAAATTTCACTTTTTTTTGCAGATATTCAACTTTTATCCATTATTCACTGGAACACGATACATGAGTCCAGAGAAAAACAACTCAACAGATTCTGCCATTTTCAGAGATATCCCATATGTGGCAGTAGTGTGCTATTTGGCTTAACCACAAGCCTTAGATTAGGAGGAGGACCTACTGGGTCTCATTTTCGTTACGATTTTCTTTAGACGCCATTCCAGCTTTGCGGGCACACTAAGGTGCTAAAAGCTTAATAAACTCCCCTAAAAAGACCCCATGTTGGAAATTACACCCCTTAAAGAATATATCCCGGGGGGCAGTTAATATATTCCCCCCACAGGTGTTTCAAAATTTTTTTTTTTAGCATTAGGGACTAAAAAATAAAAAAAATCCAACAGTCTGCAATCCTGAAAAAAAGCACCCCAAATTTTGCTATGCAATTTATTCAAATTTCGGCAATACCATGTATATGGGTGTAAAACTGCTGTTTGGGTGCATGGCAGGGCGCACAAGGGAGGGAGTGCTGTTTGGCATTTGTACTGCAGATTTTGGTGGGTGCCATGTCACATTTGCAAAGTCCTCAAAGTAACAGAACAGGTGAAACCTTCCAGAAGTCGCCCCATTTTTGATTTAACACCCCTCATGGAGCTCACCTATGGGTGTATTGTGCATTTTGGGTGCACAGGTGTTCCATAGATTTTTAGCACTGGGCCATGAAAATGGGAGGAAAAAATACACAATATATAGAACGAAAAGGATGCCAGCTCACCGTCAGTGTTCCACCCCTGGACGTGCATGGAAGATGGAAAAAAAGTCTCAGGTGATCCCAAAAAAACGAAGAGGGAAGTCCAGCTCAAGACCAGGTAGGTAGAAAAATATGAAAAACCCTTTTTTCCAAAAGCATTAAAAAAAAAGTGACATGACCATGATGTAGTTGTATAAGAAAAACGCTTTCTTACTACAACTACATCATGGGATTCGACTCTGTTTTTAAAACATTTGGGAAAAAAAGGTATCTTCATTTTTTCTACCTACCTGGGCTTGGGGCTGGACTTCCTCTTCGTTGTTTTTAAAAAATACACAGTTCCGCCAGTTCTTTGGGCTTCAGTTTTACAGTGTTCATCATGCAGTGTAGATGACAGTATAACGTTACTTGTTGGGAGGTACAAATTTCCGGGGTTAAATTTTTTTTAAAAAGTTTATGTTTTTTATTTAAAGGGTTTTCCACGATATAATTTGACGTGGGTTTCCCCCAAAATGGGTTTTTAATCACTTTTTAAAAATAGTGATTACAAAAATTGCAGTCTGAGAGAGCTAAAGCCCCTTCCCTTCATGCCCTTTGGGTTTCTTCAAAGAGTCTTTGATACGGCCTACAAGAGTGGACGGGTTGGCCCAAGAGATTTTATTTATGAGACTGAGCTGCAGAAGTTTTTAAGGCACGGGTAGCAATTTTTTCTTTTTTAAAAAGAATAAACTAGTTGTAGAGTGTTAGATACCCGCTTTTTGGACAGGGAACATGAAGAAGCTTTCAAGCTGCTGTTAGAATAGGTGTTGCTCTTGTATATAGAAACACACAATTGTATATTTTTATTTCAGTAAGTACATGTCACAAGATCCCCTTATGCAGCTCTGTGCTCTCCTCTGTGTGTGCTCGACTCTCTTTCAGCTCTGTGATTTGTTAGCATAGTAAGGCTCCTGACAGTGCAGTCTGTAGGCTGCTCTTGGCTGTATTGTGAATCCACTGTTAACTGTTTATTATTTCACTTTAAGATTTGATACCCTGAGGACCTGGAATTCCTCAACTCCGTCACTCCCCTCCCACCTCCTCCCCTGCAAGCTTCATGACTCAGCGTGATTTGTTGACATTCTGCCTGGGCTAAGCTGAGAGGGGTAAGAATCTATCTCTCGGCAAATCCCCTTTAACACAATAGAAATGTGATTATAAATAATTGCGTTTTTATGTCTTCATAGTCTGCTAGCCATAACTTTTGTATTTTGATCACTTTTTAATCTGCTTTTTGGAAGCCAGGGTGAATAAAATACTGCAATGCTAATAGTGATTAGTTTATTTTTTTAACAGGGCTTACTGTGCAGTATAGGTAACAAGTTAATATAAGTAGTTTTTTTTACGTTGAAGCGCATTAAAAAAGTGTTTTTATTTAAAACAATATTTATGCATCACTGTCTTCTGATATACTTTATCTGATCATGCCTTTTTTACTTTCCCATATACAGAGCTGTGTAGGGCTTTTTTTTGTGGAATGAACTGATGTTTTAATTCGTACCACTTTGGTGTTTAGTTGAGTTTTTGATCACTTTTTATTCCATTTTATGTGCTGCTGGATGGAAAAAAAATTACAATTCTGTGATTGTGTTTTGGTTGTTTTATTACACCGTTTACTGTGCAGATTAATAAACATGACATATGTGTAGGGTAGGTTGTTACGCACGTGGCAATACCAAATGTGTGTACTTTATTTTTTATCTTTTTTTGGCAATTGGCATTACTAAAGGGGAAAATGGCAGTGTACATGTTTTTATTTCATTTTTCCTGTTTGTGTTTTACGTTTTTTTAGCTTTTTTTTACTCTTTCAAATTTTTTTCACTTTTTGCCCTAAGGGATTTGTTTCAGTGATCTTCAGATCACTGATACAATAGAGATCAGTACATATCAGAACTGGTCTCTATGGCAGCTGTCACTCAATATGCCCAACCATGCCCACAAGGCACTGCAGCCCGGAAGTGTGTCTTACACATCTTACACATTGACCGCATCAGCTAAGGGGTTAATCACCCACGGCCGAAGCTCATTCTGGCCCCAGGTGATGTGACATGGAGCCAGCTGTAAAATACAGCTGGTCCCATGTCTTGATCATGATGGCTCCGCTTAAGAGTCTGCATGATGTCCAGGATGTACCGAAATGTTCATGTGTGGGAAGTCACTTGGCTACAACGACACAAAAAGTAATTTGGCCACTACATGTGATTAATATGAGCTCTGAAAGAATACAGAGAATTAATAGTTATGTCTGTTGAGTGCAAGCAAGCTACTGTATAACACAAAAAGTTATATTCTGCTAATACTAATAAAAAAATTATAACATTCTAATTTCCAGAAAGTTTTTTCCAAGTAAAAATAATAATAATAAATAAAATAATAAATAAAAAAATAATAATAAAATCTTTATTTCTAACGCCAAATATTCGCAGCACTTTACAAATTAAAGGGGAAAACAAAGTCATTACACATAAAAGTTTTAAAAGAACACAATGTGGAGGGCCGGCTCTGAACTTACAATCTATTTAGGGTTGTATGGGGGAAACATAGGGTAAAAGTCCCAATTTACAATGGCCCGGCATTTTTTCATAAATAGGGGTTTTTACATGAAAAATATTTGAAACCTCCCACCCAACGACATTTTTTTAAACAGATAAGTGCCTGTGATCCCCAAAAGGCGGGGTTGACAGATGTGTGTATAGCTTGGGGGATTTGGTGGGCCAACCGGAAAAGATTTATTTTCGGGACCTCTTAAAACTGTGGGGTTGAAAATTGTGCCTGATCCCCCGCGGTAGCAATCCGAAAATTTTGGTGCCCCGGGGAAAAATCTTGTGGCGGGCATGGGGGGTTTCGGATATTGGGGAATGTAGTCTGTATCTCAGAGAGCGGGGCAGGGGTAGGGGGGAGACAGAGATAGGGGGGAGTGTAGGGGGAGCAGCGCTGGGGAGAGCTTTATGGGTGAGAGTGCTGATTTTTATACTGTACCCTGTACGGATGGGAAAACCATGCGTGCTGACACGGGGTAGAGGCATCATATAGGGGCAAGGAAAGAAAGCCTGGCTGCGCATTCTCGTTGGAAGGGGAAGTTTGCGAGAGGGAGACCGAAAAAAGGAGTGCGTATCAAGAGGGAAAAGAAAAAGACTAATAAAATTTTTGAGTCTTTTCCCACATGAAAATGGACGGATTTTGGAGATTTCTTGGGGTGCAGTGACAGGAGCGGGCAAGAGTCTGGGATATAGGGGAGAAGGTCGTCGAATCAAAAAAACCCCCCTAACGGGGGGCCGCGCCTGGGAAAAATGGTGGTCCCACAACAGAAACAAAATACAGGGGGGGGGTGGTTAGTAAGGCGGAAAGACAAAAATTTTAGTTTAGTGGGGTTTTTTATTTTTTCAAGGGAGAGGGGAATGATGTCAGAGACAGGGGGACAGACAGTCAGGGGTTTTTTGAGAAAGGGGGGAGGATGTCACGGGGAGGGGTTAATTTGGGGGTGTCACTGCATGGGAATGGTACTGGAACCCAAAATTACTGATGGTTTGTCCAATGGGGGCTGTGACAATGAAAAGAGAGGGACCTAGAACTGACCCCTGAAAAAAACCCCAAAACAAGGGAAAGGAGAGGAGGTCGAACCAAAATGAGACACTGAAGGAGCGGTCAGAGAGGTAGGGCGAAAACCAAGCGAGAGCGGTGTCTGGGGCCAAAGGTCTTACTGCTGAGGGGAATTTGGGGATCCACAGGTCAAATGCTGCAGGAGACCAAGAGAACAACAATGGTATTACCCTGAATTTTTCTGTTAGGAGGTCATTTGAGACTTTTAAATAAGGCAGTTTAGTTTGGATTTTAGGGGGCGGAAACCCGAATTTTCACGGTCAAGAAGGGGTTCAAAAAATTTGCGGGGGTTTGGGGAAGTTTAAAGCTTTTCCCGGAGTTTGAGGAAGGGCAGGTTAAATGGGCGGTAGTTTTCAGCATAGGAGGGGGCCCGAGAGGGGTTTTTTAGTAAAAGGGGGTTTTATGGCGTGTTTTTAAGGGAAAGGAAGATCCCCTGGAAGAGAGAGGTTACGTAGCAGTAAGGTGAGAGAGGACAGCTGAAAAAGACCTGGACGAGGTGGGATGGAATGGGTCTAGAGCAGGGGGTGGGGCGAGCAACAGGAGAAGCCTGAACTTCTTCCCCTGGTCGGGTTTAAGGGGGGGGATAGATTTGAGGACGTGCGGGGGGGGGACAGGTTATTTAATTTTGGGGGTTTTGATGTGATGTGAAGTATAAAATTGCAGTCTGTGACAATTAATAGTTTGCCCAACATTTTTTTTGCATTTTCCCCCCCCTTTTTTTAAAAATTTTACTAAAAGGCAATTATTGCCATTGAATTTTAGGATTGTACGTTTTCCTGTAATTTTAATCTGTTTGGTGAGAACAGCATACTGTATCCAAAATAAAACATCTGTCTTTTTTCAACACTTGCACTTTGTTCAGCTTTGTTTTCTAGATTCAGGCCATTTTGTTGCTTGTCTTTCATGCTGTCTGGATAATTAGCAGCCTGGAGAATTATGTGCCTATATTTTCGGAATAACGTCCAAGAAAGTACTTACAGAGCAAGTTGTTATCTGATCAATCACATTGAAGCCCCTTTTTTTCAGCTTCCAACTTCCGAAATAAAAAGACATCAACACCCAAAAGAAAATGCAAGACTTGTTCCTTTTTTTCAAAGTCTACTGCCTGGTGGTCCAATTATATTCTTGTATGACTGATGCATATATATTGTATATGTACTTAGCTTATAAATGAAATGGCCAATTATATTTAAAAGGGCTGATGAAAAAACAAATAAAGTATATTTGCTCATAAAGGGGAAATTACTAAAATATCAAAAATTTGTATTAAATGGTTTTTTAAACAAGGGCTAAAAACTATCATGAAAAAAAATTATAATTGTTTTGTAAATTAGCAATTCCTCTGTATAGGTACTTTTTTACATGTCTATAAAGGAAATCTACAGATAATCCACAAACATTTTTTTTACTGCTTTTCACAGTATCCCGAGATGAAGTTTTTTAAGAAAACTTGGTCACAACACTGAGGGGAAAAACCCAAATTTCTCATTCATTAAAAATCAGGCAGTGAAGAAGGAGCAGTGATCGAGCCTGTGCTTTGCTGCTTTAATAAAATACTAAGGGGCTACCAAAGTATGCTGAGTTATCTTTGTCAGTCCCATATATTTTAAACATTGCATTAGTGCACAAGTTTGACTATTGTTCCATTCAAATTTGCTCTATGAGAAAGAAAAGAGGAATTCCTGTTTCCACTGTGTTGGTGGTTACGTGAACCCTGGGGCTCATTAGTTGCAGATGCTGCTGGATATTAGAACAAGATTAGCTATGTAGTTAATACAATTGGTGGTGTTTTCCCCTGTAACTTGGGCTGATATATCAGCCCAAGTTACAGGGGAAAAAAATAACGCTAATCACTGAAACATGCACATTGATTGGCAGAATATTGCATCTCTTATGACACAGCACATGCTTATTGGCTGTATCTAGCCAATCAACTGGAACTTTGTCATTAGAGATGCATGGCGATTGGCAGCAATCTTCTGGATGCATGATCTAGAAGGGCGGGAAACTCCTGGACAACAGCGGTCAGTGCTTGGGAATATCCATGTGATTCGCTGGATATTCTAGCTGATCAACATCTGCCTATAATGATGGCTTCTCACAATGTTTCTGGCAGCTCCTTGAGGCCATTGTATGTCGGGAGACAACTGTTTTTCGGACTCTTGTTTAGCTATCAGTAATATGGAAGTCATTTCTTGCTGTATTCTATGATGTACCCGCAAATTTTATACAGAGACACATGAAGGTTTTTTGTAAGACATATGAAAGAGAAGTTTTCTCTTACAATATGGTGTCTGTAGAGGCACAAATTGGCACACAAGACTAACTGCTAGTCAACACAGTGACCATTCAACTTACTATATTAATTGGTTCTTGAATTGTAAAAAGGTAGAAATGTATATTCCTGTTTAATAGTGTAAATATGTATAGTTGGGGTAACTATGGCTAGAAGGAGAAAAATATCCCATAAAAAGGTGTAATGGTATAACAGAACCTTAGAGAAAAGTTCTTAGTCATTAGGTTATCTGAAGGGGCTAGCTGAGCCCAGAGTGTGGAGACAGTGCTGCTGGGCTAGCAGTGAATCAGCGAGCTGACAGGGGAGAAGCTAGAGAAGGTTACATGGTTACAAGGCAGAGCTTGTCAGCTCTCAGTTCAGTTGTGTTCTGCATGTTGTTATAAGAAGAAGATCTATGTTACAACAAACACGGAGAAACCCTGTCTATCATCTGGCAATTCTTGATCAAAAACTGTAAACTAAGAATCCCAGGTTTTTCATATTTTCCTTAGCAGTAATGCATTTTCAAAAAATTCCTATATACCTTGTGTTTTTACTTAGTTTTGTAGTGTGCCACTGATATTTGTATTAGATATCATCTGGCAATAGACAGGACAGGCTGAGGCAGAACTTCACTTACAGAAGTGCTACATAAGAACACCAAAGCAAGGGGTATAGAGAGGAAAGAGTAAGACAGAGACACTGAGTCTCTAGGTGTCAGCACTCTTGCATGGCTGAACAGAGATGGGGTCAGCCGCCCTGGTTTGCCAGCCCTTTTTTTAATCTGGACTGGTTCGGATCAGGGAGGGAGTTATCATGAGAGTCTCTCGCAGATATGAAGTGTCTGAGATGTGCTGCAGAGTACAGTTCCTTGCTGATGTGGCGTGTAATGTTCAACAAGCTTGTGTGCTGTGAGTAAAAGCCTAAAGTTTTCTCAGAGCTGCTTGTTTTGTTTGTCGACGGGACCAACAAATCACAACACCACTCCCATAAACAGGTAAATAAAAATTTTTGTCCCACCAAACTTCCCTCAACTTCCTTTTATCTTCCAGGGAAAAAACATTGTGGGTACTTTTTTAAAATTTGGCGTTAGACGCCAAATTTCATGGCCACATTAGTCTAGAATACTGATTTAAAAACCCTGCCTACATAAATAAGGTGCTTCTAGCATCAGGGAATTTCGGACGGGTTTTTAACTTTTAAAAACAGAGACCCAGAGGGGAAAAAGAGAGTGTATTGACAGCAAAAAGGGGTGGGCAGAGGGGGGGACTGTTAAAGTCAAGGGACCTAAGGGGCCCATGTTATGATTGGGTTTTTTCACCTTTTTTTGGAGTAACCTGCAAATCCCCCCTGTCGACGCGGGGGATGCAGGCTAGGCGCAGCGTTCCCACTTTTTTTCCCGTCTCACATGAAGGCGGGAATGGGCGGTGTGGGCGCGGTGTGGCTTCCGGGCGGGCGGCCGCAAAAAAAACCCGAGGCATTACGCGCGGTCGGAAAAGTGGGGCGCTTTGCAGCGCCGGCAGCCCCGAAGGCAACCTGGTTATTTTGGTCTAAATTTTCCCCGGCGAGGCGAAGTGAAGCAAGAACGTAACATGAGAGGAAACATATAGAAGATCGCAAGAGAAATCTCGGCGCTCCCCTCCGGCGCATGTAAAATGATTCCAAAAAACGCCTTTAAAAGGCAAAACATTCCAAAAAGAGCTTAAACCTCAAAAATAAAAACTACATAAAAAAAAAACACTTTCCAAAAATTAAACAGGCAAATCAAAATTTGGATATTGGA
Source organism: Phyllomedusa bahiana (assembly GCA_025379985.1). Lineage (NCBI taxonomy): Eukaryota > Metazoa > Chordata > Amphibia > Anura > Hylidae > Phyllomedusa > Phyllomedusa bahiana. The sequence continues at coordinate 11,124 of JAODAL010024503.1, read as the reverse complement.
AATTCCGGGGAAATACTAATCAAATTTGAAAGCTATTTTTCAACGCGTTGTTCGGGATAAATTGAATTTTGTTTATAGAAAGGGTTTTAGCCTTTTTAGAGAATATTTTTCACCTAATAAAAATGTTTTTTTTTTTAAACTACCCTGCCGCACGCGCTGAGAGCCGGAAATTTTATTGCGCCCATTCTCCATAGACTACAATTGGGGGGAATAGCTCGCACTCTGTTGGGGGATAGCCAAGCCCCCGCTAGTTCAACCCAAACACTCTTTTCTGCTTTTACTGTATTTTTAACTTTTCCCCCCTTTTTTTTGATTGGTTTAACTTTCCCTAGGTGTAATGGGTCCCCGTGTCCTATTTTATTGGTCGGGATAGCCCCAAAAAACCCCCTAGCTAGCAATCAGTCTTTTCCCGCATTTTTTACTGAAATTTTGAACTGTCCCGCCTTTGATTCTGATTGGTCAATAGTTTCCATATTTTAAATGGGTTTTACGTGCTCCTATTCTGATTGGCGGTTTCTTCCGCCCAAAGAGAATAGCTTTCAAATTTGAATTACTGTAATTTCCCGGGAATTTCCAATATCTAATTCTTGAATTAGTTCTGGAAAGTATTTTTTTTTTTATGATTTTTTATTTTTGAGGTTTAGCTCTTTTCTAAGTGTTTAAGCCCTTTTTAAAGGGAAAATTTTTTTTTTCATACTCCCACCGACATTGAATGATTTCTCGCTGTTTTCCAGCCTGTCTCGCATCGGAAAAAAGATTTTGGCGCAGTCCCCTTTGCCCAAGTCCCCCCACTGCACCCCCCAAAACGCGAGGGGGGAGGGAAAAATTTTTCCCCGCATGTAGAGCGCACCTCCCCGGACGGCGAAAACTTAGGCGCAGCCCCCACTGGCCCCTCAGTCCCCCGCACTGCGCCCCACACACTGGCGAGGCAGACTTTTTCCCCCATGTAGAGTGCACTACCTCGGGCGGCGAATCATAGGCGCAGCGCCGAAATGCACCTAAGTCCCGCACTGCGCTTCAAACACTGGCAAGGCGCGGCGGACTTTACATCCTTAGAGAGGATTGAGAGAGAGAGAGTCCTGAGTCGCCAGGTATCATTACTCTTGCATGGCTGAACTGAGATGGGGGTCAGCGCATTTGCCAGCACTTTGCACAGCTGGATTGGGTCAGAACGAAGAGGGAGTTGTGAAGAGAGTCTCTCGTAGGAATGGAGTATCTGAGATGTGCTGCAGGGAAAAGTGCCTTGCTGAAGTGATTTGTATCATTTGACAAGATTATGTACTGTGAGTAAAAGCCTGAAATTTTCCCACAGCTGCTGTTGTTGCTTGTTTTGTTGAATCACCAATGCACCAAACGAATCACAACTACCACGCCCATCATTGGAGTCACTCTACTTATTGTCCACGCCAACCGCCCGCAACCTGCTCTATCTTACAGGAATCAATATTATGGGCGACATGTCCCAATTCCCAAGCCCCGTTTTTTGTCTATTTTGCACTAAAAATACTCCTGAAGCTATATTCTCGATACAATTGAATGGAAATATATAGAGATGGGCGAATCGATTCTAACGAAGTGGAATTCGTTTAGAATTTCAGGAAAACTTCAGTTCTGCACGAAGTAGAAGATGAGGGTGCTTCGCGGGAGCGAAGCTTGTTTTTAATTGCCAAAATGGCCGCAAGCACATGGCGTTACATGGGGCAGAGAACTCTGGGAGGAAGAAAGGAGGACCCTCAATGACATGTGCAGACATAAAGCCAATTAGAGACCAGCGGGCTTCTGTGACGTCAAAGAACTATAAGTTAGGACGGCACCCGCGCTTCTCACATTCCTCTCGTTGTGTCTTGGCATAACAGCGTCTCTTCTGCTGCGGCTGCTGCTACACAGATCTCATTATAAAGCAAATTGCTTTACTCAGCGATTGGGGAGGGGGAAAAAGACCACTAGAAGTATGTTACTTGCTCACCCAGCGTTCTGGATCCCTTGTTCTATACAAGTCATCCTGAAAGAAGCTGCTTTTATTAGAGACTGGGGCTCAGTTGCCCAAATTTAATGCCACCAGCGTTATAATTTTATTTAGTTTGTGGGGTATTTTCCCAGGGTGTTCAGGGTGGGTGTAATTCTGCCCCATATACATTTCAATTTCACCTGTTGTATTATTAGGGAATTTCAGATTCAAGGCATATACTCAATCCTGTTAGTGTTGCACGTGGAGTCAAATATAGTGTGTTTTTTGTCCACCATCATATAAATTTCACCTGTGCTATTATTAGGGAATTTCAGATTCTGGGAATCCACTCAATCCTTAGTGTTGTATTGGGAGTGAAATACAGTGTGTTTTTTGTCCGCTATCATTTAAATTTCACCTGTGCTATTACTAGGGAATTTCAGATTCTGAAATCCCCTCAATTCTGTTAGTGTTGCACATCGAGTGAAATAGAGTGTTTTTTTGTCCGCCATCATTTAAATTTCACCTGTGCTATATGATTTAGTGGAATTTCAGAATCTGTGGATTTAAACCACACTCAATCCAGTTAGTGTTGCACGTGGAGTCAAATACAGAGTGTTTTTTGTTCGCCATCATTTAAATTTCACCTGTGCTATTATTAGGGAATTTCAGACTCTGGGAATCCTCTATCCTGTTAGTGTTGTACTTGGAGTTAAATACAGGGTGTTTATTTATCATATAGAGACATCTTCATTAAACAGAGTCTGTAAATTTTTGATCAGACATTATATCAGACAGAGAGGTGGCAGGCTCTTTACATGCGAGTGGCAGTGGCAAAAACATTCCTGGAGCAGACAAAGGTCGCATCACAGTAAGGGGACGTCGCAGCAGGGGTGACTCGGTGAGGCCAGAACTTCCGGTGTCATCTAGCAGCCGTGTGTTGACCAGCAACCCAAGGGTTCTTGATTGGTTGACAAGGTCATCCACTTCCTCCCAGATAACATATGACAACCCCAGCCAAGAGTCAGTGGGACACAACCTTTAGTTGGCATTGCCCGGGAGCGGGTCGCCGGCTCTCACCTGTCCTCAACCCGCCTCTGTCCCATTCGGTTCCCTCAGCCAGAGATCTACTATGTGGTCTGGGCTCACCACCACTATACAGCGAGGAAAAACTCTTTGAGGACGGTCAGCAGCTACCTGAAAGCGAAGAGGTGGGGCAGACATCCGCTGCTTCTTGCAGTAGGAGGGAAAGTAGTGATTTGGAGAGTGGCACGGGAGGTTATGTTGCAAGCAGTCAGGCACTGCATACTGAGACCTTTGAGGAGAATAGCAGTGATGGGCAAACACAAATCGATGACGATGTAGCCGATCGCACTTGGGAGCCGAGTGAAGCAAGGGCTTCATCATCATCATTGGGAGAAGAGGGGTGTCAGCTTGGCGTGGCGCGGCGCGGCCCGGGGAAATCGCTAGTTTGTGAGTCACAGGGGGGCAGTGCGGCGGAACAAAATGGCCACGGGGTAGAAAAACCTGCTGTCACGGTTAAAAGCCCCGGTAAAAGCCTTGGACCGTCGGCCGTCCGTGCCTGCCATTTTCTGCTGGGGCTCCCCCGTGCGGGGTCCCAGCAGCTGTGTTCTGCAATGTTCCGCCTTCCCGTCTTGGCTTCCTGGGTCCTGTCGTGCACGTGCCTCCTAAGGGGGCGCGCGGCAGCTTTTCCCGCCTTTTTATAGTTTCTGTTTGTCCCTTCCTCTTCACCCCGACCTCTGGCTATAAGAGGAATTTTCTTGTCTCTACTCTGGGTCAGTTCATTGCAGTCTTTTTCTGTTCCAGCTGCTTCCCTCTGAGCTCCGCCCATCCGGGTCTGCTTTTGGAGCCTTTAACCCCCTAGAGCTGGCCGTTTTTTTGTCATCGACTCCTGGCCGCCTTTCCGCCGTCGGTCTTGTCTCCTGAAATCCTGCCGTTTTCCCCTGTCCTGATTTGCTCTCCTGTTCCTGCCGTGTTCCCCTTGGGTTTACCTGATGTTTTTCCCGTCCATTCCTGCCGTACCCTGGGGTGCTTGTTTATTACCTTCCTGACCTGCTGTACTGTCCTGTTTTCCTGTGCTCCACCCCCTGGTTTCCGTCTTGCACCCTGCTGTAAAGATGAAAGCCAGTCAGGGTAGTGCCTGGGGTCCCGCAGCCAAGTCCATCCCGCTTTGGGGCGGGCTCTGGCGAAGCCCGGGGGGCCCCTTAGACCCACTCCCTGGCTGGTCCTCCGCACCCCCCTCGCCCTGGGGGTGATCACAGAGGATCCCCCCCGGGATGTCGCGGTCCGTTCGGGTACTCGTGGGCGCAACGTTACACCTGCTTCACAGGTCCAAGAAAGTAGCGGCACAGGGGCTCAACAAGGCAGCGCCATTAGTAGTTACTCAGTGCGGAGCGTTGGCGGTAAAATCACCTAAACGGCTGAATGGCAGTTTTTTCTAAGACACCAGAGGAGCGGAAAACGTGTATATGTAGAATCTGTGGGCAGAAAGTGAAGCGTGGCCAGGGAGATAACGTTGGCAACATGACCCTGCATCAACACATGCAGCGTCACCATCCAGTGGCCTGGGAGAAACGTGTCTCTGATGTGGTGGTCCATCCTGCCGCTGCAGCAACAGCAGCGCCCAGTGGCACGCATGCCATTGCAGCCAGTCAAGGCTCCACCACCTCTGTGAAGGGGCTGTTGTCTTTGCCATCATCTCCCGGTCCAGATCTCCTGCCCTCACATTCATGGCGCCAACAGTCGTTCAATGAGGCGATTGCCAAGAGACAACAGTATGCATCCAACCATCCTAAGGTGCAGAAGCTGACCGTGCTCCAGTCCAAGTTGTTGGTAGTGCAATGCCTCCCTTTCCAAGTGGTGGACTCTGGACCATTCAGAGAACTAATGGCTTGTGCCGAGCCGAGTGGAGAGTTTTCCCAAACTGTAATTTCTTTTCCAAAAAGGCAGTTTCCAGCCCTCCACAAAGATGTAGAACAGAAGGTGGGCCAGTCCTTGAACTTATCGGTTTCTTACACGGTGCACGGCAGCGCAGACGTGTGGAGCTGTAACTACGGTCAGGGCCAGTACATTTCCTTTATGGCCCACTGGGTGAATGTGCTTCCTGACCAGCCACACCAACAACTTGAACAGGAGACGCTGCTTTCTCCTCCATGTTGTCAAACTGCTGCTCCTGCATCAATATCCGCCTCCTCCTCCACCACCACCTCAGCCTCCACAAGTCTAAGTACTGCTCCATCATACCACATGTTCACGGTTCACGGTGTCACACAGTTCTACACCTGGTTTGCCTGGGCAAACAAAGTCACAAAGGGGAGGAAGTGCTCCCCGTCATGCAACAAGAAATCGATGTGTGGCTTTCTCTGAGACAACTGCAAATCGGAACCATGGTGACAGACAACGGAAGGAACATGGTGTCCGCGCTACACCAAGGAGGGATGACCCATGCTCCCTGCATGGCGCCCCGTTTTTCAATCTGGTTGTCAAAAGGTCTAAAGTCTTCCACCCACCTGCAAGAATTTTTGAAAATGGCCAGGAAACGTGCTTTGCACTTCAATCCATTTTTACAAAGCCAAGCACACCCGTTTGGTTTTGCAGCGGCAGAATGGCCTCCCCCAAAATAGGCTGATATGTGATGTTTCCACCCGTTGGAATTCCAGCCTCCATATGTTAGAACGCCTGTATGAACAGAGAAAGGCCATTAAGGATTTTTTGATGATGCAAGCGGACAGGAGTACTCCCCTGTGTAATTTTGATGTCAGCCAGTAGCAGCTCATGTGTGACACCTGCCATTTGCTCAGGCCCTTTGCAGAGGCCACATTATTTGTCAGTCGCCAAGACTACGGGATGAATAACGTCATTCCACTGCTTCATGTCCTGGAACAGATGCTGCAAAATCTGTCTGGACAGGAGACTGGAGACGTGGTGCCTACATCTCACGGCCACATGAGTCCATAGGGGGCTGAACTGGAGGAGGACATTGGGGCACAAGCAGTGTCTGGTGAAATGAATGTTTTTTCTACTCAGGGGACACGAGAGGAGGAGCAGGGGCATCCGGTGGAGGTAGAGGGAGATGAGGAAGACGAGGCAGATTACCAAGAAGTAGTGTGGCAGTATACAGTGGAGATGGAGACAGGGAGTCCCTCGGAGTCACTTGTGAAGATGGCCCACAGCATGCTGATTTGTCTGGCTAGTGACAGCCGAATAGTCATTATCCGGCAGAGGGATGACTTTTGGCTCTCTACCCTCTTGGACCCTCACTACCGGTCTAAAATGGGTGCCTTTTTTCCAGCTGCCGAGAGGGAGGAGAAACTGGCGTACTATAGAGAAATCCTGTTTAGTCAATTGGCTGCTGCCTATATGCGCCATGGTCCATCCTCTGTCAGGTCTGACTGGGGGGGGTTCCTCATCACTCACGTACCATTGCCACGGCTGTTGTAGGGAGAGTCGCTGATGAGCAAGTTCCTTCACCCGCCTAGTGAGGAGGGCACTCGCCAGCAGCAACAGCAGGACCTGGAGCAGACCCTGAACCAGCAGGTGGTGGCCTACTTTAACAGCACTCTGCCACCCCAGGTAGAAAATCCACTGGACTACTGGGCAGCCAAACTTTATGTGTGGCGCAACTTGCCGAGTTTGCAGTGGAGAAGCTGTCCTGCCCGGCCAGTAGTGTGGGCATCAGAGGGGGTGATCAGTGCGGGGGGGCCATCTTTTCCCCCAAAGGAAAGAATCCCTTGCCCCCCCAAAAATGTGGAGAGACTTACCTTTGCAATTTTAAATTCAGGCGTGGATGTCCGGGTTTTCCACACCCCAACCCTTTAAAATTTGTTTCAGATTAGTTTAAAGCCATGACCCCCCCCAAAACTTTGAAAAATGAGTCTGGCTTCAAATCCCTGCCTCACCACAATTCTAAAGCTCCCAAACCCCCCCTATGACACACATTGCTTCCATTTTGCCCCATCTCCCCCCCCCTTCTATCTTTACCAGGGCCCTTTTTTTCCACCCACCTCCACACTCTTTTCATTGTCCCACTCTCTTACCTCATTTTTGCTGCTGCCGCCCCCCTCCCTTAAAACTCTGTTTTTAAATTCCCACTTTTGGGCCCTCCCAAATTGTTTGCTGCCCCCCGCCAAAATTTTTGTCATTTTGTCACTCTCTGACCTCATGATCGCTCCCGCCATCACCCCCACATTGCGTCTTTTTCCCAACTCTTTTGGCCTCCCATTTTTTTTGCTCCCCTCCAAAATTTGTCTTTTTGCCACCCCTCTGCCCTCTTTGCTGCTGTTTGCGGGCCCGCCGTCACCTCCAACTGTGTCATTCCCCCCATCTGTGGCCTCCCTTTGTTCCTGCCACCCCAAAATTTTTGTCATTTTCCCCACCCCTTCGGGGGCTCCTGAATTGTTTCCCCCCCTCCAAAATTTTTTTGTCATTTTCCACTCTTGGGTCCTGATTTGCTCCCACCCCCAAAAAAAATTTGTCATTGTGCCACCTGTGGCCTACTCATGCTTCTCCCCAACTGACTGCTTCTCACTGGAACACCCTGTGGTTTCCTAATGCTGTTTCCACCTCCCACTCTTTGACATTGCCACTATGTTTGTTTTAACCTTTTTACATCTGTCAGAAGGAAACGAAAAGGATCAGATTGTCTAATTTGATAGCTAGCCAAAAGAAAGGTGGATGCAGAACACAGAAAAACATGCAAATATCCCATTACTGGTCATCTCTGTTTTGGATCAACTCCGCTTGTTTTTTGGTTTTTAGCAATGCTGATGGTTTATAACCGATTTGAAAAAGCAGACACTGACGGATGAAAGGAAGGACAACATGACAGTGACGTCAACGCAAATTACTGCCGACCACCCTCTCCACTCATTCAGGGGTTTCCCTACATGTATCACATTTAACAGAACAGGTTTTGTCATAATCTGTGGCATCATCTGATGTTTGGTGTAAAAGGAGTGCGCCTTTGACGTTATAGTAGGGTCTTGGCCCTCAGCTCGGTTCTTTCAAGCTGGCGCTGATGTTATCTTGTCAGACTGCGTTCCCACTTCACTTATTTGGTCAGTTTTGCCCCTGTAAGTGCCCAGGGAATTGAAGAGTGAAGCAAATTCTAAGAGCGGCGGCTGCCCATGTGCTGTCATACTAAAACACAGCACTGTATGAAGACCAAACCACGCTCACTATGCATATTTGAGCATGGCACAATGTTCTACAACACCCTACAGGCTCTCTGCAGCCAGAAAATAGCTGTTTTTTTAATGCAATTCTCCACAAATAAATTCGGGTTGAAACTATTTTTGTCGGAAATTTTGGCGGAATCGGTGAATCGAATTTTTGAGAAATTCACCCACCTCTAGTAATATACCAAAACTAGGTGCATTATATGGCAGGCACGACACACTGTAATGCACCTAAAAAGGCACAGTATATATAGTGGCCATGATACGATGTGCGCCTCCATAACTCAATGTGCCTATTGAGGTGCATTATGTACACTAGTGATACACTATGTGCCTCCATTACGCAATGTACCTCAATAGGCACATTACATACACTAGCAATATAACGCTATGCACCTCGATCGCACAATGTGCCTTTTTAGCCACATTAAGGTTACTATGTGTGGTATACCAGACGCCAGATTATTGAAAGGATCGTACTTTCAGGCGCACTTTACACTGATTAATTGTGCCTAAAATCTGCCGCAGTGACGTCAATATATGGAAATGTCACCCTATATGTTGAGAATATTGTCTGTTAAAACCATAACATTATTGAAAACTGGTAATTGGTTCAGAAGCCCCAAAATGTGATCCAAAATAATGGTAGAAGAAGATAAAAGAAAAAAAAAAAAAAAAAGCAGATAACTAATACAGATAAAACAAATCATTACATATAATAAAAAGCTGGAAATCACTCTCTAATTTGAGGACAGTACCTTCTTTGGGTCATATACTTTATACACAATAGTCTCATTTATCAAAACTGTCTCACAGTAAGACTGTCTTTGTTGTCCATATCGACAAATCAGAACTCAGACCTTTCTGTCCAGAGCAGTTTAGAAAATTAAAGCTGAGCTCTGATTGGCTGCTATCTGCAAAAAAGACAAGTCTTACAGAGAGTTTTGATTATTGAGGCCCTTTGTACTAAAAAAGAAAATGGGGTCGCCCTAACCTGGTGCCCAAAGGAGCCACTCATCCTGGCACATATAGAGTGGTAAAGGACAGGTAGTACCACACTGTACTGTAGAGAGGCGCTATTAGATTGCCAATTACTGCATGCATTTTACTAATACAAGTATTTTACAGGTAAAATGTTCATGATAACATGACGTGTTGGATATTCCATTCAATCAAATGTGCCACAAATTAGCAGTGTCTGTGACATTATATGAAGAGTGTGGTTTCAACATACAATGGTCCAGGAAAGACCATAGTATGGTAAAAAATATTGTATCCTGAGGCAATTTTAACTTGAGGGCCAACTGCAATTCAGATCTTTAGGGACTGCATGAGCCATCTTACAGGGTCTGTGCATGCAGCTTTGTTATATGCATAAAATACATAAACCCCAAAAAACTCCTTAAACACTGTTCTCTTATAAAATAATATATTAGTAAAAGATGCACACATCACTTTATTTGCAGTGCAGAGCAGAAAACAATTTCTACGAAACAAATATGTATTTGCCCATCGCCTTTATCGTTCACCCTTTTTAAATTAATGGAAAGTTATTTTCATGCTTTTTGTTGAGCCTGGGGTTTTATTATTGCACTAAGAGAAATACAGACAAAACTCGATTAATCTTCATTTACATAAAAGGTTACTCTGGCAGTTTTAATTTATTTTAAAGACAACTGAACAGTTTTGCTCATGAAACTTTGGGGAAAAATTTATTTTTTGCTAACTATCATGATTGTAACCGGTGTTTTATCATAATTATTCCTGCTTGTCTTTCATCATTTTAATATTGACTTAGTGGTGGTTGAGGATAGGATAGTATTTTTAAATACCTTTCTGGTTTTATTAAGTACATACTAGCTACTAAATTCATTTTTTTGTTCTCTTGTACATTATAAAAAATATAAAGTGTGTTTTATTTCAGCAAAAAAGTATTTGCTCTCTATTACACGGGTTGGGAATGCTAATGATTAAGTCAAGGTTAAAATATTTGACAGCAACTAAATAAATGACAGTCATGAGTGTGAGTTACTATGTTTTTTTTTATACATGAGGGTAGTGGTTGTAGAGATAAATTTTACAGTGGGTAATACCATTTACCAATACCATGACAACTGACTTGTAATTTAGAAAAGAAAGACCGGAAGACACATTTATTTAAAATAAATGCTTCATTTTTTTTATTTTTGATTTTCAAACTACCCCTTTGCTTATGAGCAAAAAGAACTTTGTATAGATAAAATATTTGAAAACGCTACCCTTCCCGGGTTTCGGAGATACAGTTCTTCTTTTTTCATAGATATGGTTTTGCTTTTGATTAACAATTTATTATGCTTTTTTTTTTTAAACTGAAGGTTTTATTATAATTTTTTTTTGAAAGCAGACAAATAAACATTTTCATCCAAAAAAATTTTTGCAATTAGCATATGAAGAATATGTAGGTCCCAGGGAGTAAACACAATCCATATCCGCAGGCTCGGTAACCCTACGTGGGAAAGGAGTAAAGTCCTTCAAAAAAATAAGGAACTTTGGACAAACCTTTGAGCTAAAACAGACCCAAAATAAGAAAGACACAACGGGGGGAAAAAAGGAGGGGGGGGGGAGGGGGAGGGGTAGGGTTTTGGAAATCTCTGAAATTGGGGCGTGTCCTTAGGGCAGATTCATGCCAGAAAGTATCCCCGGGCCCCCATGTTTTATCAAACAGGTAGCCCGTGGGAGAGAGGCCGCAACTCTCCCTTTTATGTACCCCCCCAGTTTAGTATTTGATCCGCTCTGCAGGGGTTTGGTCTGTTTTTATCTAGTGCAATCGGCACCCTACCGCCCTCAGGGCAATAACATAAAATTAGCCTTACCTTAGAAAAATTTGAACGGACCGCTAAGTAGGGACACCAAAGGGGGCCAATGGGTTTCCACTCCCAGGACCTCTTTTCAAGAGGCCCTTTTAAACCGTTCCCCAAAAAGGTTTTACTTCGAGGCCCA
>JAODAL010024502.1:0-60453 GCA_025379985.1 Phyllomedusa bahiana | reverse complement strand
TATGGCATTGTGGCTTTTCTGTATCCTATTGGGCTATAACCTTTGACCTGCCTGTAACTGATCGGTAACTAGGCCTCCATTTTCCTGGGATTTATATTTTTTGTCTCAATTTTTTCTGTGGTGTACTGTAAATTGTACCAATAAAAACCACTATATAGAAGAAAAAAGTAAAGTTATGGGTCTTGGAAGGTGGCAAGGAAACAACATACAAAATGTGCAGCAAAATTAAAAACAGAATTGAGCCAGAGGCGAACTAACAGTAACAATTCTCTATTCTTTATAAAATCCGGTACCAAACATTAACACAATCATTCAAAATGCTTTTCTTTGCTACTAAACTGCATGCACAGTTATTAGACAAATTTAATTTTTGAGGATTTATTTTATAACAACTACAGTGCTGTCGGTCAATCGAAAATATTAGAATAAAAGTTAGAATATTTGGCTTTTGGTTAAAATTTCAGGATGAACATAAAATTTCTTGAACATTTTTTTTATATGAGACCTTCTCTTAACTTTAGAATGCAAATGTCCAGTTAAATTTTTCAGTACTTTGTGTACAACTTGCTGATCTCTAAGGGGCCGTTCACACGGCTTATTCTGTGACTGATTCCAGCCGTACTTCGCGCCGTATTTGCGCTGCAGTACAGCTGGAATCCGTCCCAATCATTACGGTAATCCACAGTTCTCATAGAGAACTGTGGATTCCGTCTCTTCTCCGTCTGCGAATTTCGCCGAGGGGGGGGAAAGTGAAAAAAACGGGGGACCCGTGAATAATTTAGTGTCTATTGGGGCGGCGAGAACCGGCCCCCCGCCCCTCCCCCGCCCGCACGGCATCCGGCGTAATTGCGGGGCGAAATCCGTCCCCGCAATTACGTCGGCAATAAGCCATGTGAACATGGCCTAACAAAGAGCTTAATGGCAAAATCCACAAGTGTTTGATTACTGAATCGCCAAATAAATTTAGGGGATCAATTTGAATTTAAACAGTCCTCCTCATCATGCTGTTCACATTTTGACATCATGAGACCAAGACAATACGTTAGAATTGATTAACAAAGGCTTCAAGCAGAATGCTCTCAGATGGAAGTGGCCACTGAGCTTCCAGTGTCACCAGCAGGTTACTACAGAGAGACTGGAAGAGTCACAGAAAGGCAAAGAAGTGGACGTCTTCTGGCTACATCACACACTGATGACTGCTTCATTGTAAGCAATGCCCTGTGTGATGTAGCCAAAGGACAACTTCTTCTTCACCATTCTGTGACTCTTCCATTCTCTTTGTATCTCTGACACTCAATGACATTCTAAGCTCAGTGGCCACTTTCGCCTGAGAAGGAGGAGGACTGTTTAAAATTTTTAATTTTAAAAAATTCTAAATGTATTGGGGGGATTCAGGAATCAAACACCTGTTGGGAATTTTGCTATTACAGTCCTTGTTAGAGATTAGCAAGTTGTGCAAAAGTTACTGAAACATTCAAGAAATTTTATGTTCATCCTGAAATTTCAGCCAAAATCCAAATATTCCTAACTTTTTGTGAGTCATGTATTTAACAAAAAAAGGAGTTTTTTTTTTTTTTAGGGTAATTCACGTGTGCTAATTATTAGGCAGCTTTTTGTTGAGAAAAAAATTTTGCAACTAAATGCAAACAAAAAATTTTTCCCCTCTCACTTGTTTATTTTCATTTTTTAAAATGGGGAATAATATCAAAATGTACAAATAAACATTTCTGACTTTCAAAAAAATGGTGACAAATTAGGCCCCTTCTTTTTAATAAGGGCTTGTTCACCAAAAATTTTTGATCCTTTTTTTGGATCAGTTTTTGATAGGTGAAAAGCATCCGAAAACGGATCCGAAAAACCAACAGTTGAAAATTTTTTGGATCGTATTGCATGCTTTTTAACTTGGTTTTACGGTACTTCCTGGGAATGAAGAGACAAAAATCTCTCTCTCTCGCCACCTCTCTCCCCCTCGCCCATTCACAGTCTCCTGCCCCACTCACCGTTCAATGTGCAAAACCGCGCCCCCGCGTCCATCCCCGCCACTCACCACCCGATTCCCCTGAGCGCTCACTACCTTTTCGTATCCGTTTCGGGTGCAAAGCGCCGCCCTACGTACCCCGGGGTTGGGCGCTTTTGGGCATTTTATCTCCCATGGGCTTTCCCTTTCTAAACCCCAATAAATGACAAGGGATGCGAAAAAGGGGTGCAGGAGAGCCCAAAAACGATCCCGATTCCCTGGGGAAAGCGATGCCTTTTGAAAATTTAACCCAAAGTTAATCACCTGACAATTTTTTATCCTTTTGGGATTGTAAAACGGATCCGTAAAACGGATCACAAAAACGTTATGTGAACAAGCCCTAACTGTTGTAAAAGTGCTTTACAAAAAACACACCAAAGAACGCATCATGTGAAAGCACTCCACATCTTTCTTTCATGTAAGCTGTCAGTTTCTTTATCTGTTAACACTGTTCAGAGAGGTGTACTATTTTTTTACTGAAAAAACCCTTCATTTGGAAGAACCAAAAGTTTAAATGGGGTTTCATATCGGGGGTGGGGAATGGGGCCTTTCGGGCCCAGCTGCAGTGGAGTACTTAGGCATGCAAGGAGCTTGTCTGCAAAAAAATCGGGTTTTTCTTGGATCAAACTTTTTTTTGTACCACTGTTGAAGAAATTCTTTTCAAAAACGGGCAGGAGGTTTGGGGAGTTTTTTTTGGGCCCTTCTTAACCAAAAAGGTCCAACTTGGTGATCTTTTAATAATCCAGCCCCTGCATACCCACATCCACCCTTTTGGGAAAAAAGTGAAAGTCAATCCCCCTTTTTGGGTCCCGCCCCAGGCCCCTCATTTGCTCTGTTAAAGTCGCTTCCCCTTTCATCGTCCCTAAACCCTTTTGAAAAACTGTTTCAGTAATTTTTTCCCCGTCTTGTGTTTTAATTTAAGTTTCTTGTTCAATGGTTGTTTGGTTTCAGCCTTCTTACTTCGGCCATGTTTCCCGAATGAACACCCCTTTTACTTTTTGGGGACTCCAGGGAGGTTGCAGTTCTGGATTATGGCAGCACTGGAGGATAATGACCTCCGGCTTCCTTTGGCAGTTAATTTGTGTCTTTTTTTTCTCAACACATTTTTTGTGAACCTGTTCACTCTTTGTTACAAAACGCTTGATGGTTCTGTGATCACACTCCAATATCAAAAATTTCAAGAGTGCTGCATTCCTCTAATAGACTTTTAACAATTTTTGACTTTTCAGAGTCGGTTAAAGGCCTTTTTTGGTTTATTGTGCCGGAGAAAAACAAGTAATTATGCACACCTTGATATACGGGGTTAATCTGCTTAGACCACATCCTCCCTCATTACACAAATACATATCACCTGATATACTTCAATCCAGTAAGCATTCAAGGTTATATAGTTTGGAGTGGGAAAATATGCATAAAATGAGGATATGGTTAAAATACTGACTTGTGATAATTGTGCATACAGTGTTCTATCAATGCCTTAATATTCCTAAAACTTCTATACCTACTTCTATACCTATGTGCTCTACTGCTTAACTTTTTGTAGTATAAAGTCCTTCCTTCAAAAACACATACATTCAGTTCATGCTTTATCCTACTCACACTTACTAACACTCCTTCTCCTTACTGCTGTGGACATATGTCTAAATCATAAGCCCCCTCAGCATGTTCCCACTGTCAAAGCTCCCTTCTCTTATCCAGAGGCTGCCACAGATACCTGTAACACATTAAAAATTAAACCTATTCCTTTGATACCTGCCATCCTTGTCCCTCTCTTTGTGGCTCTTTGGAGCGCACATCCTGCATACCTCCTAATATTTAGCTAATGCATAGAGGGACACATCAGACCACTCATCTAGCGATTTCCAGGCGCACTTAATCATATCCAGATTTTTCCAGCAACCCAGGGTCAAAACAACAGTGGCATATCTAGAGTGTTCAAGATGTATATATGTAATATATTTGATAGAAATACATATATACAAATAGCTTCACGACCATTTTATATGCATAATACCGCTAAATAATGGTCAGTTACCAGATAATATTGATGTAACAAGAAGCAAATATAGCTCTGTTTAATCAACAAATCCTAGTATATCAAAGCCATGTTACCAATAATGCTACTATAAAAATAAAACTAATAGTACCACCACACCAGAACCGTATACAACCACCCTATAGTGACTGAATACCACTGTATTTCTGAATATAAACCATTATACTAGTCTCATGGAATGTATTAGGTGAAATGTCTATTTCACCCACAAGATGGCGCCTGTGTATAGACACACCCTGTTGTGTCAAGAAGAAACCTAAAACCAAGATGGCCACTGGCCTGAACTATTTTGGCTCTCTGAAACAAAAGAAGGGCTTTGTTAGGGAAGGGAATAGATAAAAAGTACCAATAAAGAGGGTGGATGTATGTCACATGTTGCCTCTGGAATTTTTGTCTATAAATATCTGTGCTTTGTAATAAAGAG
The DNA here is from genome assembly GCA_025379985.1 of Phyllomedusa bahiana. Taxonomy (NCBI): domain Eukaryota; kingdom Metazoa; phylum Chordata; class Amphibia; order Anura; family Hylidae; genus Phyllomedusa; species Phyllomedusa bahiana. The sequence continues at coordinate 55,956 of JAODAL010024502.1, read as the reverse complement.
TCAGAGAATTCATTAGACTACAGACTGTCAATTTGTGATTTCTTTCTATGGCACGTGTCATTCAATACACTGATTTGACCCCCCACTAGGACGTGAGCCCCTTTGCGGTTCTGTCTACAACATTAGGACCATTATTACCCTCATTCAGTGACCATATGTTGATAGATTCCAGTTTTACACAGGCTCCCTGAAGACAATGTACATGATTACCGTGCAGTTACATCCAGTAACTCACAGGTGATGTCTGCTCTGATTGGAGTCATTCATGTTCCCTTTTCTTCTTCCTCCTGTCTAGAACGCTACGACGACTTTTTCCAGCCTTGACTTGTCTCACAGAATTTACCACACAAATATTTTAGACTACTCACTTTTCCACCACTTTCGTAATTATTCTTCTCATCTGTAGAAACTGTCTGTGGCCTAATGGTAATAAGGACCCACTTGTACCCTACCCACTAACAGTACCTCCAAACAGTAAAAGTGACCATAGATCGTTTTAAGTCACCTTTTTGTGCCTCCAGCTGTAATCTTTTGTGCCCTCATATAGTAAGTAGCTCCTGAAATTAGGCAGGCAGATAGGTAGACCAAATTTTAGGTATGTAGACCCCAATTACAAATGTACAACCCCCAAAAAATGAATTAGCCCCCCTATAACCAATAGGTAAAGTCTCAGGTAGGCAGGGACCCATGTAGGCAACTAGCTAAGGCCACAGAAAGCTAGGTAGGCACTGTCGTAGGTAGGTAACGCCCCAGGTAAGCGATCTCCTCCCTCCAATTCTTTTCAGAGTCTCTTTTAATTGCAGATTTTAATTTAAAAAAAATCATCATTTCCTGTTTCCCTGCCAAGTAGTGGTTTTCTCCAGGTGCGGCCGACACAGGCTGTGTGATGCAATAATGTCAGGACACCCCTCCTTAGGTCTTAACATGCACCATTCAACTGCCACAAAACTCATCACTTTCTTCCTTCGGCCTCTCTCAGTGGTCCTCTTTAGCCATTTAAAGAAGGGACACATGCTGGACCTTGTTTTAACCTGCCTCTACTCCCTATCTAACTTCTCAAACTACTTATTTCTCCATATCTGACCACAATCTACCTGCATTCTTGTTCTCAATTGTCCCTATGATACAACTAGTACACCCTCATAGGAACCTTCAACTTCTTAATACTCATAGTCTATCCCTCTTATTCTGTCACTCTTATGCCGCTCTCTACCATATCCTTACTTAATGGCTTTCACCAAACAGACCTACTTTCCCACTTTCATATTTTCTCTGTCTCACCCAGTCCAAACAGCTATCCCTCTCCTGGGACTGCCTCCCATAGTTCTCATCTCAGCTGAACATTTTGTCACACATTTCTAAAGCAAAATTGACAAAATCAAAGAGAGCTTCAATGTAAAGTCTTCATAACCAAACTATTCATCTCCATAATACTGTTCTCCCATAACCTGCTTCTCTGCAAATACTAATGACAAGCTTACCCTACTCTCAAAACCCCACCTCACTACTTGACCCAGTACCATCCCACCTCATCTCAAAACTTGGTATTGTGATTATCCAACCCTTAACCTTAAGAAGTCCCATTTGCAGTTTGCAAAAAACTATGTAAAGGACACAGCAAGCATGTGGAAGAAGGGGCTCTGATTGGATGAGACTAAAATTGAACTTTTTGGCCTAGATGCCACATACTATGTGTGGAGGAAAGCCAACACTGCACATCACTCTAAGGCCATGTTCACACGGCTTAAAATAGGACGTATTTCAGTCCATAATTACGCGCCGGAGTGCGCAAATTACGGCTGGAATACGTCCAAGTCATTACGGTAGTCCATAGTTCTCATAAAAAATTTTGGGAATTACGTCTCCTCTCCCTGCTCTGCGAATCCGAGAGATGGGGAGAGATAAGTGACATGTGAATTACCAGCGGCGTATACGTGCTGCTGGTAATGAATGTCTATGGGCCGGCGAGGTGCCGGCCCCCCGGCCACACGGCGTAATTGCGGGGCGTAATTATGCCCTGCAAATACACCGTGTGAACCTAGCCTAAATAAACCATCCCCACCATGAAGCATGGTGGTGGCAGCTTCATGTTTTGGGGATGCCTTGCTTCAGCAGCAGCTAGGAAGCTGGTCAGAATTGATGGGAAAATACATGGAGCTAAATCCAGGGCAATCCTGGAGAAAAACCTGTTAGAAGCTGCAAAAGACTTAAGACTGGTGTGTAGGTTCACCTTCCAGCAGGACAACAACCTTAAACATACATTCAAAGCTACAATGGAATGGATTAAATCAAAGCATATTCATGTGTTAAAATCGCAAAGTCAAAGTCCAGACCTTAATCCCATTGAGAATGCGTGAAAACTGCAGTTCACAATACTTTGCCAATCAATGTGACTGACCTAAAGTGATTTTGCAACGAATTGGTAAAAATTCCAACCTCTAGATGTGCAAGTCAGGTAGAGGAGTAGCGAGGAGAGAGGTGAATCAGACAGGCAGCAGAGATGGGGATGGATTGAAGGGAAGCAAGGGTGCTAGATGGGAGGCCACAGAGAAAGGTGTTGCAGTAGTCTAGGCGAGAGATGACAAAGACATGCACTAGCATTTTTGTAGTATCAATGTAAAGGAATGACTGGATTCAAGAGATATTTTCCAGGCGGCTGCAAGCAGAGATAGGGGCTAGGATGTGTGGCTTGAAGGATAGGGAGGAGTCAGAGGTTATCCCAAGGCAATTTACTCATGGGACCTGTGAAAGTGTAGAGCCATTGACTGTGATAGATCAGGTGGAAAAATGATCACCTCTTGCCACCTCCACCTGAAAAATATTTGTTGCTTCAACAAAAATTCTGGTCCAACCCCTTGTCATCATCCACCTAGACTACTGAAACAGCCTTCTCTATGTTTTTAGATCTAACACTCTTGTTCCCCTCTGACTCACCCTTACTCTTATGTATTTTAACCCCTTTCGTATGTACAGCACCCTGGAATTAGTAACGCTATAAAATAAATATACAATATTAACTACACCATACAGTACTTCTTTACAATTCCTTTAACAATACTAAAGTATGAATTAATTCAGTATATGACCTTGCCACATATTTTAAACAAGCCTTGAATAGAGACTAATAGATGTGTATATCAGGTATCCATGACACTACAGCAAGCTTCTTTCAACAGATAAGTATCATTTAATGTCTAAATGTTTCCCTATATTTATTCTGGTATATATTTAATTTAGTTTATAAATTAGAAGAATTTCTTCTGAAAACTAATTTTTTTGTTATAGTTTCTCATATCCTGATGCTATAATGATGATTTAGTGTTACTGGACATTCTAATCTACAGGAGTGAATTATTCAGACATTTATTACCTTCCTCCCGCTAGCACTTCTGCCCACTAAACACATGCTGAGTGTCCTATTTATAGCACATGTAGCTGCCTTTTTAATTCAGAAAACGTTTTGTAAAATACTTAATGGAATGAGAATGAAGCAAAAATTATAGCAGTTTATATACTAGTGACGTTAAAAGATGGCCAAACAATTATTTATAAATCGGCATAATACCTCAAAAGGGTCGTCCGGCCCTTTTTTTTTTTTTTACAATAAATTAGTCCCCAGGAAATAAAAAAAAAAAGTAATACCCTCCTCCTGGTAACATCGTCATGTCTCCCCTGTCTTCTGTTGACACACTGTCACTTCTAAATGGGCAAATCACCGTGCAATCCACAAATGCAAGTTAAAGCTCTATAGGCAGAAAAGAAGCTATATATCAACACATTCCAGAAACACTGCCATGTTCTCTAGGCCAATGCCTATTTAAGGAGACTGAGGCAAAATAAAAAATTGTTTTATGGTTAGATTAATCAAAATTTTAAATTCCTTATGGAAACCACTGTGTATTGCTGCACTTAATTTCTAAATGAGATAATCTTTCCAAATTCGTAAGAAGGTAACAGGAGAAAGAGAAGCCAATACGGGAGCGCACCCTCGTGTATTACAGTGGCACACCAATGGTAATAAGAAAATATTACTATATCTGCTCACCTGGTGCCGTTGTGCTGATGAAGGAGGCAAAACTCTCTGTTAGGCGATATGCCGGTGTCACCTGGTAAGGAGTTCGCTGCTGGTTCCAGTGTCCTGGTCCTTCCAAGTGGAAGGGTTCAGGGGAAGATGAGTAAAATCAAGTAAAAACCCGATGGTTGACCCACTAAAAAGCAAACAACTATGTGGTTCCAAAATAGCGCAGAGACTCCAATGTTATTAGAAAAAGGTAAAAATACCGTATTTTTTGGCAGAAGTCTGGTAAGGAGCTCGCTGCTGGTTCCAGTGTCCTGGTCCTTCCAAGCGGAGGGGTGCAGGGGAAGATGAGTAAAATCGAGTAAAAACCCGATGGTTGACCCACTAAAAAGCCAACAACTATGTGGTTCCAAAATAGCGCAGAGACTCCAATGTTATTTGAAAAAGGTAAAAATACCGTATTTATTGGCAGAAGTCTGGTAAGGAGCTCGCAGCTGGTTCCAGTGTCATGGTCCTTCCAATCAGAGGGGTGCAGGGGATGATGAGGAAAATTGAGTAAAAACCCGATGGTTGACCCACTAAATAGCCAACAACTATGTGGTTCCAAAATAGCGCAGAGACTGCAAATAAATCCTGTATTTTTACCTTTTTCTAATAACATTGGAGTCTCTGCGCTATTTTGGAATCACATAGTTGTTGGCTTTTTAGTGGGTAAACCATCGGGTTTTTACTCGATTTTACTAATCTTTCCAAATTAAATTAAATGGAAAGATATCTAACTTTCTGGTACGTGTTGTTTTGTTGTGAAGAAAATATGGCTATTACAGAATTTACATAAATCTGCACCAAAAGCAAAACAATTTTGGTGCCAAATTGTTGCTGTAGACTTTCTGCTTTGAAAAATCAGCATTAACTCCATTCTTTGTGGGTGTACGTTCAGTCTGCTCAACTAGAATCCATCTGGTTTGGGAAATCAAGTAAAAGCTCTAATGTAGCAATAATTAGACAGAGTGGATAATTTCTGCAGCAACTTTTGCTGCAAATCTGGAAAGAAGCTATAGCAAAAGCTGTTACACCCTGTTCACCATGTGAAATTGGCAATGCGAATATGCTGTATTTTTAGAACAAAATGAGCATGATGCAGAGTTGAAAAAATACAGCATATCTGATATCTATGCAGATTTTTGCATTACATTTGTATAGGGTTTTGAAAACAGCATTCAATGTATTTTACTGTAAATTGCTGTGTACACAACAAATACACCATTTTTGCACCTAGTCTTAAGGGACTTATTACCATGATAGATCCTCAATATAAACAGGGCAATTAACCCCATTTTTTGTGTCCTGGGCAACCATTTTATCATCTTCTATTAACCTTTTTCTGCCACATGTGTGTCACAATGGATGAAAGGGGCATTAAGCAAGCTAAAAAGGTAAGTCATCTCCATATACAGCAGGTACCAACTGTTAATTACAACTGGCATGGTTGTTTAACCACTTCAATGCCATGGTTAGTGTCAAAGTGGTATCTGAGGCATAAGACACCCCCATCTTCTTCAACAGATTGTGGGGAGCCAATCAGTTGGCAGCACAGCAAATATGGAGTGGGGTAATGAAGGCCTGCCATGTCACTATTCCAACTACACCTACTTGGGGTTAAGTCCCCTAGAGTGACTAAAATGACACAGGATTTTGGCTAGTGCTTTGACCCTTATGTAAAAGCGGCAACTCCTAGTAAAAGCGCCACTCAGATATAGCTCACACTGCTAAGCAATAAATGTTGGATTTGGGTGTCTAGTGCTCACCAGTGAAGATAATTCTAGAAGCCCACCAGTGAAGTGATTTTTGGGGCCCACCTGTGCAGTTAATTTTTGGGGCCTCACCAGTGAACTTGATTTTTCTGGGCCTCCAGTGAACTTTATTCTTGGGGCTCACCAGTGAAGCTGATTCTTGGAACTCACTTGTGAAGTTGATTTTAGGGCTCACCAGTGAAGTTGATTCTTCAGCCCTCACCAGTGAAGTTGATACTTCTGGGCCTCCAGTGAAGTTGATTCTTCTGGGCCTCCAGTGAAGTTTATTCTTGGGACTCACCAGTGAAGTTGATTCTTGGTACTCAGCAGTGAAATTTATTTTTGGAGCACAACAATGAAGTTGATTCTTTGGGGCCTCCAGTGAAGTTGATTCTTGGGTATGACCAGTGCAGTTGATTCTTGGGGCTCATTAGTTAAGTTGATTCTTAGGGCCCACCTATGAAGATAATTCTAAGAGCTCACCAGTGAAGTTGATTATTGATGCTCACCAGTCAAGTTGATTCTTCTGGGCCTTTAGTAAAACATATTCTTGGGGCTCACCAGTGAATTTGATTCTTCGGGGCCTACTGTAAAGTTGATTATTTGGGCTCACCAGTGAAGTTGATTATTGGGGCTCACTAGTGAAGTTGATTCTTCTGGGCCTTTAGTAAAGTTGATTCTTGGGGCTCACCAGTGAAGTTGATTCTTCAGGGTCTCCAGTGAAATTGGTTCTTCTTCTTATGGCTCACCAGTGACATTGATTCTTAGGGCTCACCAGTGAAGGTAATTCTTGGAGCCCAACCTACTGCTGCTGCAGTACATAACGGGACATACTGCACATTCTTCTTGCTTTCTGCCTCTCTTTCTCTGCCTTTTTGCCTGCAAAGCAGCCACAGTCTGCTATTCTGACTGGCCCAGTGGGCCATTCAGAGCCGATAAGCAATAATAAAAACCAGACTGCCGCCACTAGTGTATGGCCCACTTCTTCTCAGCAGCAGCACCTGTGCTGTCTGTGGAGCCTGTCTTGCTGTAGCTGTCATTGCTGATGTATTATGGAGGAACTGAGAGATCCTGCAACAAATGTCACTAACGGTATTTTCTTACATTTACTGCTACTCCTTTCCATTTTGTGCACCCAGGGCCCAAGTGAGGAAAGAGGTTAAAAATCCCCATTTTCAATATAATACTAAAGAGGCAATACCATCTGCGACATTTATAACATATCTACAGGATATGGGGGAGGAGTTTAAAGGTAAAGAGACCCCTGTTTTGGAGTACTAATTCCAGAAGTGGGACCCGCACCTATAAGATATTTATGGCATATCCTGTCAAAATACTATAAATGTCTCCATTGAAAATACCCCTATAACATTATATCAACCACCTAGCACCCCCATTCTCACTTGCGGCGTGGCTGCACAAAACCGAGAGGTTGAAGGGAAGTGTTTTATACCCCAAGTGTAAATTGTCTACCTGTAAATCAACTGTGGAAGGAGTGTAACATGCTTAATCTGCTGTAAGTTAAACCCTGCAAGATCCCAAAGTGAGAGTCTTTGTGAATCTTCCAGCATTATTGCACCTCACCTCCCAGCCATCCTACACCAGTAGGCCTGACACCTATGCACACCCGCTACTCAGGTGTATCCACTTACCTGGCACCTGAGACCTGCACCCATCAGTATCTACCTACCTCCTCTTCCACATTTTACATGGGTACATACAAGCAAAGACTGGGGCTATGGGACCCCCGTCGTCGAGATCCTGTCGATATGGCATAAATGTCTCAGATGTGAATACCCCTTTGAGCTCTTTTAGCAATCCTCTCTGCCTGTCAGTGCATATATAGAGAAAGGTACAGAACTATAAGTAGTTTACATAGATGTATGGAGAGTGTCTTAGGTAGCGCTGTGCCAACATTGAGTTGATACTTATTTTTGAGAATGTCTCACAGCACTTTATAAATGTGTCATGTCGCAAGACAAACAATACACGAGCTGTTACACTTTTTAGCATGCGCTATATCGTACAAATTGGTATAGACACGCCCTGTAAGGATTGACACAGACAAAAAAGTCGGTGTTGTCAGCCGGACTCATTCTTTTTCAAGAGATGCAAATAGGACCCAGCAGTATTGATAAGCAAGCCCTAAAAAGTTCGGTTTCGAGCTGAAACGCAAACTTTGAGAAGTTCGAGTCGAACTCGAACTTCGAACCCCATTAAAGTCAATGGGAGAAGATGTTCAGGTTAATTTTAATACCTATACAGGTGAGGAGATGCTGGAATTACCATCCATAACAGTAAACTGGATACGTGGAACAACTTAGTGAAGAAAATTTGGCTTTAAGGGTCACACAAAAAAATTGAGAGGCTAAAATAATTCATTCCTTTCAATGGCTAACTGAAAAGATGAGGACAGCGTAGTCTTGGGGGGTGCAGCAATAGCAGCTGCTATGGGGGCCCTTTGACACATAAGAAGAAACTGGTATTGGAAATGGCACATGGTAACTGGCAGGAGCCCAGTTTCACTTTTTGCACCAGGGCCCAAGAACATGTGATATATGGTGGCAGCAAGACCATCCCAACGAGGAACATGGAGGTTCAGCTGGCAGAGCTGTAGTTATAGTGTGTGCAGTGGTAGCCAGGTCTGCCATTAGTCATCTATTAACTGTTTCAGTGCACAACGCAGCTAAATCAAAAGGAGGCCCCCACCCATTACTCATTCCTCTTTTTTAACATATCAGTGGGCCCATTCTTGATTAGGGAACCTGACAGGAGTACTTCCCTATTGGCACCACTGCCAGTTACCATGTGTCATTTCCAATATCAGTGTCGTCTTATGTGTCAAAGGGGCTTTTGGGACACCTCAGGATACAGGGCCCCGTAGCGGCTGCTACCGCCGGGGGTGCTGCTAGGGCAGTACGGGCAGTACTCCTATCAGGGGCCCTAATCAAAAGGGTCCCACAAATATGTTAAAAAATAGGAACTAGTAATGGCTCGGGGCACCATTTGATTTGGCTGTATGGGGCCCTGAAACACTTAATAGATGATTTATGGCAGACTGACTGATTACTGATGAATGACTGATGTGATGTTAATAGATGACTGATGGAATGTGTATTTCATATTGTCAAGAACATGTGCTACAGTTTACTAGTCAGTGATATCGGCAACCGGGGCAACAAAATCGTTAGAGATCCACGCTTGATTAATTTTTATAAGTGTCAAAGATCCACATGATAAGGGGAAAGATGGATGCGTTTGTCAGATATCACCCCGCCAGCTGTGCTGAAGGTGTGTTCTGAGATAACCCTGGCTGCTGGGCAAGATAAAACTTCTATGGCATGTCGAGAAAGCTCAGGCCATTCATCCAGGTTGGACACCCAGAAGTTGACTTGGTCTAGATTAAGTCCAAAAACATCGGTGTTGAGCCGCAGGTAGTCATGGACCAAGTCGGTCTCTGTGTGTCTGAATGCTGACCTGCCTTGCAGACATTGGTGAGGTGGTAAACATGGATTGCAAAATATCACCGAGTAGGGTTCTGCTGCGGCTACTTGCCATTCTACTGCTGTCACGTTGCTCCGTTGTTCCACCGTGACATTAGAATGTGAAGAAGACACAAAAGATGTCTCGAGTTGGTCATTGAGCACTGTCCCAAAATCCTGCATTCTACTGTCAACTTCTGTGGGTGGAAGAAAATTGCACACATTTGTCTTGTTACATGATTCAAGGAAGGTGGCCACCCAGTAATCACTGTTCATTTTTATTGCCTTGATGCGTGGATCATGTTGCGTTGCAGGTAATGTAGCATCCAAGCACTCATGTGTGAGATGCTGCCAGGATCTCACAAGCCTTGGAGTCGAGGGGCACTAACGGGATCTTCCTCCTCTTCCTCCTGTAATCTGTGCCAATCTCTTACCACTGAAGGGTAATCAGTATCCACCCCTGCCTTCTCATCCTCTTCCCCTTCCTAATCCTGACTGTCACCAGAGCCTCATGCGCTCTACTCTGTTAGCTTACTGCCGTCCTGCACCCGCCATCGAACCACCATCTAAAGAAGACCTATATAATTGTGAAACATTCGGGCCTTCTACAACTTCCAGCAAGTAAGGCTCGGTGCCCGCCTCTTCCTCCTCCTCCATCACTCCTGGGACCTGCTGCAGCAGAGTGCCTAATGCTTGTTCCAGTAAAAATATAACCACAATGGTCATGCTGACAATGCCATTGTCCTGACTGACCATTTTGGTGGCCTCTTCAAAACTGCCAAGGATGGTGCAGAGATCCTTCACCTGGCTCCACTCCCTATGGGTCAACAACGAGAGGTCCAAAACACTGCTAGTCAGGCCATGCGACATTTCATACTGCATAATGGCATTACGCTGCTGCCACAATCGCGGGATCATGTGAAGGGTGGAATTTCAGGGTCTTGACACACCACATATCAGACAGTTGACATGGAAGGCCAGATGACGCAGCAACGCTGCCAGTTGTGCCGAAGCAGAGTGCGAACGCCGGAAGTGTGAGCTAAGACCCTGAGCCTTACTCAGCAGACAGTCAAGACCCGGGTAGCTATTGTGAAATTTCTGCACATCCACGTTCATGATGTGTGCCAGGCAAGGGATGTGCGTAAGTCTACCGATTCTAAGGGCAGCAAGGAGATTTCTCCCGTTGTCGCACATCACCTTGCCTGGCGCCAGGTTCTTAGCACCCAGCCACTGGTTGGTCTGAGTGCGAAGAGCTGTCCACAGCTCTTGAGCTGTGTGTTGACAGTCTCCAAGACAAATTAATTTGAGAACGGCCTGGTTTCTCTTCGCATGTGATACTACCCGTCGAGGTTGGGGATCTGGACCCTGCACCATCCCAGCAGTGTGGAACGTTGTCGGCCGAGACCCATCACCAGAGGCACTGTCATCCACCAAACTGATCCAGTGAGCAGTCAGAGATGTAATGCCCTTGACCGTGCTTACTAGTCTATGTGTCTGTAGTGAGATGGACTTTGGTGGACACAGATGCAGCCAATGTGCTGGAGATCTTTTCTGCAACATGGCGGGCCAGGGCAGGGACAGCTTTTCTGGCAAAAGAAATGCCTGCTCGGCATGACGTGGCAGAACCCATCTGTGTCCACCAGGCGGAAAGGCAAAATTTCCAAAGCCGACAGCCTGGAAATGCCGACATTCAGGCTTTTGGATTTCCGATGGCTGGGGTGAAAGCTTTTCTTATGCTCCCACACCTGGTTCACAGAAGGCTGGCTGCTGTACGGCGTGCAGGTCACACTGGTGGAAGGGGAAGGTGTAGGATGTGTTGCTGGTGGGAATTGGCCGACAGTATATGGGACTGGGAATGGTGCTTACTCATGCTACTCCGGCATATCAGCAGCAGAGGACCGCTTGGGCTTAGAAGTGGCCCAGGAGGCAGAATATGTCATGGTGGTTGGAAGCCTAGGACCTGTGTGGCCTTTTTTCTCCAAGTGACTCTTCCACAGCAATTCATGCTTTACATGCATGTGCCTGTTCATGCTCGTGGTCCTTAAACTCTTTAGATTCTTTCCTGTACTGACGCGTTGAAAGCAAACCTGGCATTTGATGTTACTCGGCAAATCTGAGGCTTGATCGTAAAAGGCACAGGCTTCACAGGTCCTGGACCTCTTCGACGGTGAAAAACTGGGACCGGAGTTCCCACTGCCACCACTGACCACAGCTGGCGGAGTAATGTCAGCTGACTTGTGCGACCACCCTCTCCCTTTCTCAGGCCGGACCCGCACTGACCCTACCCCATCATCCTCCTCATCCACTGATGATGCGCTTGCCAGCTGCTGCTCAAAAAACCACGTGGGATCTGCAATGTCATCATCATCACAGGTGACTTCCTCTTCCTGACAGTCTACACCCTCAAGCTGCGGGTTAGAAGCCACAGGCACTGCGAGGCATTGCTGACCGCTTGGGATTTCTGATGGACCAGCTTCTTTTTCCTCCTCTGAGGGCATCAGTGATTAGGCGTCAGAGCAGAAAAAAATCATCCTCTGTGGCCTCTTGAGCTTATGATATGCCTTCTGACCCCAACCGCATTGTGTCATCAAAGAGCTCTTCAGAATATGGATTATCTGGAGCGGTATGTATATTTGGTGACATTTGTGCTTCAGGTTGGACTGATGATGATGATGACATTTGTTCCCGTGACTGAGAGGAAGAGGAGGTAAAACCACTGGATGCAGGGTGTGTGAACCACTGATGAACAGATTGATGCCGCTCTTCAGTACTGAGATTCACAGGGAACCGAGCAAGTGATAACAGGCCTGATGGTCCTGTGACTGACAATGTGCTCGCTTGTGTGTTGTCCGGAGCACTGGAAGGAGTGCCTCGTTTCTTACCTCTAGATCCATGTCCTACGCCCCTCCTTTCTCGCTTTCCACCTCTATTTCTCTCCATGTTCAAAAGCTAAATATTAACCCCTTAATGACCTTGGGTGTATGAGTACATCCCAGGGCCGCTAAGGGGCTTTGCAGGGGGATCGCTCCGCGACCCCCCCCGCACAGCCGCCGGGTGTTAGCGGAAAATTGCCGCAAACACCCGGCAGTAACAGCGCTGGCGGGTGGCTCCGCCCGCTGGCGCTGTTTTACCCATCAGACACCGCGGCAAAGATGGCCGCGGCGTCTGAATTAACGCCGATCGGTGCCGCGCACCGATCGGAACGGTCATCGGCACCAGCGCATGTTGGTGGGGAGCCTTGTGAAGGCTCCCGTCACTGACCCTGGCGGTTTCCCCACTTCCGTAGGCAGACAGGAAGTGGGGAAACCGCCATCTTTGTACACCCTAATGCATTGCCTATGCAATGCATTAGGTTGTATTAACAATCGCGCCACCTAGTGGTCAAGTACCATAGGTGGCCTCAATGTTACAGTAAAAAAAATAAATAAATAAAGTTTTAAAGTACAAAAAAAAAGTATTAAAAGTTCAAATCACCCCCTTTCCCCATTTTACAAATAAAATCATTAAAATAATAAAAAAGTTACACATATTTGGTATCGCCGCGTCCAAAAAGTCCGATCTATAAAAATATAACATCATTTATCCCATACGCTGAACACTGTAGAAGAAAAAAAATTCAAAACGCCAAAATTGCGTTTTTTGGTCATTTTAAGTCACTCAAAAAAATGGAATAAAAATGATCAAAAAAGTTGCATGCATTCCACACTACTAGCGATAAAAAGTACACTTCAGCCCGCAAAAAATGCCCCTCACTGACGTCCGTAGGTGTTAGTACAAAAAAGTTATTGGTCGCACAAAATGGCGCCGTGGTGCAAATTTCAAAAATAGAAAATGTTTGGAATTTTTTTACGGTACCAAAACATAACGGAAACCCTACATGTTTGGTATTGCCGGATGTGTAACAACCTGTAGAATACAGATAACACATTATATTTACTGAAGATTGAACTCCGTAAAAGCAAAACCCCCGCAAACATGGCAAAAATACATTTTTTTTCACAATTTGTCCCACTTGGAATTTTGTTGCGGTTTCCCAGTATATTCTATAGTATAGAGAATAACACCATTAGAAAGTACATCTTCTCCCGCAAAATAAAAGCCCTCATGTGTCTATGTAGGTGGAAAAATAAAAAAGTTATGGCTTTCAGAAGGTGAGGAGGGAAAAACGAACGTGTCACAAAAAAAAACCCGCCTGGTCCCTAAGGGGTTAAAAAGCTGAAGATTTGTTAAGAGTCTCTTATGCAAAAACTCTAACCTCAAAACTGGAACAATGATCTTTTGGGCACTCAATCAAATTTGCAGCAAGAAAACAGTATTTGAAAGCGATTTCTTTCTATAGCAGATTTGCTAACGGTGTCTTCTGCACTAGCTGTAACCCCAAAACTGGAACAATGACTTCACTAAACATTTGCAACAAGAAACCATATTTGAACATTCTTTTATTGCAGTTGCCATGGCATCGCAATTGTACCCAAAACAGAAAATTTTGGTAGAATAAAGATGGAATTAGCCAGCAATATAAAAAGAACCCCTAACTACTGCTATATATGATCCCTAAGCTTGCTATACCCACCCCTAACTAATCTATCTAGCAGCTTTTCCTATCTTAAATCGCTGAGAAATAATGTGCCTACATACATGCAAACAAGCAGACCGACAGAGAGCAGTGCATTCAGTACAGAGAATGAACTGCAAATGGCATTCACAAGGAAATACAGTGTCAGGGTCATGTGATTTTAGCAGCCAATGAGATTCCCTACACCCTCAGTGATGACAATTTTGACACTCCTCTATGCTGTGCACTGACTGGATGGCCACCAAAAGTGCAGGAAGCAGCTGAAAGTGAAAGTAAAAATGGTGCCTCGAGCGCACGTGTCGAATGCGAATTTTTCTCGAACGAACCGGTTCGGTTCGAGTTCTAAAAAACTGAGAAGTTCAACTCGAACTTAACTTTTCTCAAACAGTTCGATCAACACTACACAGCAGCACTTGCATATCAGATTGAGGGATGCAACTTCTCCAGCCCTTAAATCCACGAGTTAAAACTTGTACAACAAAACAATGGAGAGACAGTATCCAGCAGTTTTAAAGGGTAGAAGTCATGCTTGACAAAGACCTTACTTAGGTTGAAACGTTGTGTGTATTTGTGGGTGTTTTTTTGAGAAACAAAATTTTATTTTTTCCACCTTTTAAAACCTGCTGGATACTGTCTGTCTACTGTTTTGTTAGACTCATTCTTTTTGGCACAAATTCTTTAGGAATATGTTTTACATAGTGCACGCTAATATTTCTTTCTTAACCTACAACAGAAAATTGGTGTGGCAACTTTTATACATCTGGGCCAATGAGCTTAAAAAATCTAAATAAAATAAAAGGGGGCACTGACTTCTTTTTTTAATTGAACTATAATAATTTGATGGAAGTATCCCTTTCACCTTACTGCCACAGACAGTTTTGACCTTCCTCACAGAGCGCCATTTTTGAAATCTGACATGTGTCACTTTATATGAGAATAACTATTTGATACTTTTACCATCCATGTGATTCATAGAATGTTTTCTCATGACATGTTGTGGTCTAAGTTAGTAAGACATTTTGGTCCATACAATCCTAGTTTGTTTGTGAAAAATATCAAAATGTTTTGAACAATTGAAAAAAATTGCCATTTTCAAAGTACAAAAATGTGTGCCTGCAAGACAGTTATTCCACACAAAATAGTTTATAACTAGCATCTACCATATGTCTACTGTAGGTTTGCATCATTTTTTAAATGTCTTTTTATTTTTTTACAACATTAGGAGGCTTAGAAATTTAGTAATAGTTTTTCACATTTTCAAGAAAATTTGTAACGTTGATTTTTTTAGAGACCAGTCCAGTTCTGATGTAGCTTTGGGGGTCCTGTGTGTTATATACGCCATAAATGATTCAATCTAAGAAACTACACCCCTTAGAGTATTCAAAACAGCATTTAAGAAATGTATTTACCCATTAGGTGTTTCACAGAAATGAAAGCAAAGTGGAGGTGAAATTACAAAATGTCACTTTTTTTTGCAGATTTTACAGTTTTATTGATTATTCACTCGTTAATTCATTAACACGGTAGATGTGACCAGGGAAATGTTATTTAATATTGATTCCCCCAATTCTGCCAATTTTAGAGAAATCCAATATATGGCCCTGTTGTGCTATTTGTCTCAACCACAAGCCTCAGAATTGGATCTTTTTATTTGTAGTAGAGCTTACAACTTAATTATATTAAACTTGGTAATTGATACTCATTAAAAATTATTTACCTGTTCTGGTTTGTAAAAACCAGGCAGAGAGCACTTTACTCCCCTTCTTCCTACTTCCTGCATACCCTGTAACGTCCATTGATCACATGATTTTGCTTCTGAATCTATGGACATTTTGTCATCACTCACTTGGTGTGCTTAGAGGCCAGGCTCAGCTTAGAAACAACCCCCTGTAGTGGGCGTGACCTGAGCAGAGAAGAGCTGGCTGACAAAAATGTAATCATTCAGTACAGAGCTGCAGAGGGAAGGTGTTATACACATACAGTGATAACTATCTGTCCATACTGATTCATCACTGCTAGAGTCTAGCTGCCTTAATTATTGTGTGCTGTCTTTACCTCTTCTGATTGGAGGAAACGGTCAGAAGACTTGCATTGTTTGATTGGCTGAATGTGCATTAGGACCTCTGAGATTATCCAGCATCAGTCAGAAACAAGTCTGCCTACTGCTCTATATATAGTAGTAGTGCCAGGGTAAAGCATTATGAGACACTGACCTGACATCACTTTGTGCAGGGAGGATGACACATCCCCCTACAACAGGCACACAACTTTCCCATTATCAAAAACTGATTGCTGTGGGGGATTTAACATCACCCACCTATTCAGTGTAGATGAAAGCTGGGTGATGCCACATTCCTCACAGCAATCAGTTACAATGATGGTATAGCTATGTACCTGCTGTGGGGGATGTACTGCACATACATAGAAATATATCAACCAAATTATATACATTTGTACATGTATTACAGAAATTATGGGATTAGGAAAGAGTGATTTTTTTTACCATGTTGCAAACTGATTGGTGACATACTACATGCACCCTGCTGCAGGAAACCAGGGAGTGAACTGCAGCAGAGATGCAGAGGCATGAGATGTACATTCTCATTAAATTGTGAATGTCCTCCAGCTCCCTCTTATAAAAATTCTTATACTTGATTTATGCAGTTTAAAATTCCATACCAGGGGTCTGTAAACGGTCAATTGGCCGTTTACAGACCCCTGTTATGGAATTTTAAACTGCATAAATAAAGTATAAGAATTTTTATAAGAAGGAGCTGGAGGGACTTCACAATTTTATGAGAGCTTACTAATAAGTCCGTCTGAATCATTGGACTACCTCCGTGCTCTTCATTCCAGCCACGTCTTGGGATCACACCCAACTTTAATCAAGTGCTAAGGAGACCTACATCGAGGGTGAAGCGGTGCTGCTTGTTTGCTTGTATATGAGATGTACATGTCTGAGAATAATAATGAAGAGTGCCATGAGGATTAGGGGATGGGTGCACAGAAGTCCTAGATTGTAACTGCAAGGGATTCTGGAACTTGTAGGAAATAGCTGCAGGAGAACTACTGACCCTCCCACAACCAGGAAGTTTCACTGATCTTATGATAGATGAATAAGGAGGCAAAAGAAAAGAAACACATGAAGGTAGTGGAATATCTTTACTTTTCAATATAAATGCTGTTTAAAGTGTTCTATGAAATCATTAAACTCCCGGACAACCCCTTTAAGGTGCCAAAACAGGTTTTCAGACACCCTAAGGTGCTAAAACTTAATAAACACCCCTAACAAGACTCCATATTGGAAACTAAACACCTTAAGGAATATATCCATGGGCGTAGTAAATATATCGACCCCACAGGTGTCGATATAAAAAAATATTTTTAGCGTTAGGCTGTGAAAATGGAAAAAAATTTTTTTTCCAATAATCTGCAATTTTAACTGAAAATGACATTTTAACAAGGAATCCTGGAAAAAGGACCCCAAAGCAAAACTTTGGCAACACCCTATATTTTGGTGTAAACTACTGTTTTGGCGCATAGCAAAATGTACAAGGGAGGGAGCGCTATTTGGCTTTTGGACGGCAGATTTTGGTGGGTGCCATGTCCCATTTGCAAAATCCCCAAAGTACCAGAACAAGTGAAACCTTCCAGAAGTCACCCCATTTTGGATTCAACAACCCTCATGGATCTCATCTAGGAATGTATTGTACATTTTGGGTGCACAGGTGTTCCATTGTTTTTTTTTAGCACTGGGCCATGAAAACGGGGGAGTGGGGAAATGCAGCTCCGCCATTGTTTTTTGGGTTTCATTTTTATAATGTTCTCCATTCGGTAAAAATGACATGATAATTTTACTATAGGAGTCGGTATAATTACAGTGATATAAATTTTGTATAGTTTTTTTTATGTTTTTTGACTTTTACACAATAGAAATTGGTTTATAAAAAATTTAGTTTTTATGTCATCATAGTCTGATAGCCATAACTTTTTTTATTTTTCTGTATATGGAGCTGACTAAGGGCTTGTTTTTTGTGGGATAAGTTGAAGTTTTTATTGGTGGTTCATATGATGCTTTGATCGCTTTTTTGATAAAGTTTTTGTGGGGCATTTTGAACGAAATACAACAATTCTGATAGTGTTTTTTATTTTTATTTTTATAGCGGTCACTGTGCGGTATAAATGCCATGCTAGCTTTTCTCAGCAGGTCTATATGATTACAGAGATACCCAATGTGTATATTTTTTATGTTATGCTGCTTCTACACAATAAAAACACTTTTAGTTCAAGAAAGGAAACACGTTTTGCATCGCCATGTCTGAGACTGCCTAACTTTTTTTCTGTGTACAGAGCTGTACAAGGGCTTTTTTTTGAGGATGAGTTGAATTTTTATTGTATAATTTGGGGAACAAGTATTTTTAATGCTTTTAATACATTTTGGAAGACAACATGAGAACACACTGCAATTCAGTAGTATTTTTGTGTTATCTTAACATGTGTCATGTAGCGGATACAGGAAGTTCAGTTTTACTCTGTGGGTTGATATGATACAGTGATATCCAACTTACATATTTTTTTTAATGTTGAAACGCTTTAAAGAAAGAGTTTTTATTATGTAAAGCAATATTTATGCATCACTATCTTCAGACAGCCATCATTTTTTAATTTTCCATATACAGAGCTATTTAAAGACTTCTTTTTTTGCAGGATGAACTGATGTTTTCATTGGTGGCATTTATATGACTTTTTGATCGCTTTGTATTCCATTTTATGTACTGTGGGATAAACGACAATCACAATTCTGACCTTTAATTGTCGCAGCAGAAATCGAGACTCATCAGACAGGCAACGTTTTCAATCTTTACTGTCCATTCGTGAGCTGGGCAATTGGAGCCTCATTTCTGTTCTTAGGAAAGGAGTGCACCCGTGTGGTCTTCTGCTGCTGTAGCCCATCTCCCAATTGCCGTACGTGTCAGATGCTCTCGCCTACCTTGTTGTAACGGGTGGCTATTTGATCCGTTCCTTTCTATCAGCTCGAACCAGTCTGCCATTTCTTTGACCTCTGGATCAACAAGGCTTTCCGCCCACAGGACTGCGCTCATGATGTTTTTTCTTTTTCGGACCATCTCTGTAACCTAGAGGGTGCGTGAAAACCCGGAGTCAGCATTTGAATACTCAGACACCCTTCTGCCAACAACATGCCACGTTCAAAGGCACTCAATCACCTTTTTCCCATAGAGCTCGGTTTGAACGCGGAGATTGTCTACATGTTACAGCCAAATGCCGATTCGCATGTGATTGCTGTAGAATTAAGTTAACGAGCAGTGGAAGGTGTACTAATAAAGTGGCGTAGTGTAATTTTTTATGTTATCTGCTTCTACACAAAAAAAACATTTTATTCAGAAAGGAAAACACGTTTTTGCATCGCCATATCTGAGAGCATAACTTTTTTATTTTTCTGGTAGGCTGTGTAGGGGCTGTTTTTTGAGGGATAGTGGATTTTTATTGGTATATTTTTTGGGGGAACAAGTCTTTTTAATTGCTTTTAAATCAATTTTTTGGAAGACAACATGAAGAACACACTGCAATTCAGTATTTTTTTTTATTTTAACAGTCTCATGTGGTATACAGGAAAGTTGTTTACTGGGGTTGATATGATTACAGTGATATCCAACTTACATATTTTTTTTAATGTTGAAACGCTTTAAAGAAAGAGTTTTTATTGAAAGAATATTATGCATCACGTCTTCAAACCATCTTTTTTTATTTTCGTTCAGAGTTTTAAAGACTCTTTTTTGCAGGTGAACGTGTTTTCTTGGGGCATTTATATGACTTTTTGATCGCTTTGTATTCCATTTTATGTACTGTGGGATAAACGACAATCACAATTCTGTGACTGTTTTTTTTTTTTTACGTTGTTTGCCGTCTAGGGTAAATATCATGACATATATATATAGGATAGGTTGTTACATTATTAAATCAATAAACAACAGGTGGGTATTTGTTTTATTTTAATCCATATCCATGAATCTTGTTAAATCCTGGAAATCTCCATTAAAAAATTGCATAAGGACAAATTTTTGGGGGGGGGGGGGGAAGACCTAACTTTGCATTTAACCACAGGGGGTTTTTTTCATGTGTGGCACCAGATATACTACTATGTTTGATGTAAGCTGTAATGTAAAGTGATATGATGGCATTTTTTTAATGTTCAAATTTCAGTCGCCCTAATTTGTACAGAAACATTCCACTTAATGACACAAGGTGGCAGTATTGACTCATGTCTTGTAAAGGGGGGCGGGTTATTTTTAAACCCATGTTTTTATACTATACTTTTTTTAAAATTTTATTAGTTATAAGATTTTTTTAAAAGAAAAGTTTAAAAAGTTAGAAAACCCTTTTAGTCTGCAAATACTTTTGATCTTCATTTTTCTATCCTCATACTCCAAACTACATAAGATGTTAAAAATATGTGTTTAAAGAGCGTTTACTTGAATGTACTTGAAGTATTAAAAAAATAGAGAAATTTTGGTTTTTCTATAGAAATGTTTGGGATTTTCCCACAATGGAAATATAACTCTAGGTCAAAAAATAAATTGTGACCAAAAGTTTTTCCCAAAATTTATATATCCCCCCGTTGATCTTACCTGAAAAGGTTTCCATTCCAGAATTTATTTTACAATTTTAATAAATAGCCCTTTTTCCTGTGCTATCCCTGTTTAATGAGTATTTGGAGGTTTACAAGTTAGGCTAGTACCCATAATGGAAGAATGGCCCAATTATACAATTTTGCCACATTTCTTCATAAATGACATTACATATTTCTTATATATATTCTTTTTGGTAGGGGATTATTCCCTTTTCATACTCCTTGTTTTGTTAGATTGTGTATTTATTGATACCTAAAATCTTGAGTAGTGTAATGTGAATAAGGCACTGATAGTAGTATACATTATACAGAATGGTTATGACAAAAAAAGTGTATTATCACTGAAAGGTTTCTGGTTCTTCCATGGATGATGCTTAAAGAGAATGCGTTACTTTTTCTTTTAAGTATGTGTCATGTCTGCTGCCCCTCCCTCTCCTTACACAGTGCAAGAGAGATGTGTCATGTCTGCTGCCCCCAAAAATTTACTATTTGCCATGGGAAACTTAAAACTATCGTTCTCTATCTATAAAAACACTAAAACTTAACTTTTATTTTGTATAACTCTTTAACCCCCTATAAACACACAGTGTGTGGTGTGGGGTGTAAAACCCATTTATGCTTTTGGGCCCTTCTAGGTGGGGCCATGCAACAATAAAAATAAGAAAAGATGGGACGGAAAATTCCCCTAAAAAGTCAGGACTGAAATGTCTATTGATACAAAAGGCGGGGGGCAGAACGGTAAGATGGGGGCGTAAGCCCTCCAGGGAGTTGGTGAATTGTCTGAGGATTGTTGTTATGGGAGATGGGGGCAGTTTTTGCAGACATATTATCAGGGTTGGTGCAGGAAAAGTGGAAGGGGATTTGGGTTTTTGTGGTTTCCCTTTTTGAGGGCTAATTGGGGCACCTGAATAGGTTGTGTATCAAAACTTTGATATAAAAGGAAATTTTAAAAGGGGCCTTGGGCCCACGGGGACCGGGACCTCTAACCCCTGATGAAGCCAGGTTAGGGGGGCGAAACATGTCGGGGAGTTTCAGATATGATGTTTTAAATTGTGATTTCCTCCCCTCTGTTTTTACAAGTGCCACCCCCCGGAGGGGGTCAAAAGGGACCCTTTTTTGTCTGGGGTTCCGTTGATTAGGGACGATTGCCAAGTGGGGAGGTTTGGGGAATCTCTCATGGAGTCAATAATTTTTGTTTTTTATATATAAGGCTTTCCTTTTGGGTTTAGGGGGGGTTTCCCACCAGGCTTGATAGTGGAAAAGGAGCATTCCTTTTCCCCTTTTAGAAGTTTGAAAGGGTTTAAAAGGTGAGGTTAGAAATTTAAAGGTTTTTTAAAAAAAATATGTAAAGGTTAAAAAGTTTTACATAATAAAATTCTTTTTTGTGTTTAAGATAGAGAAATGATACGATTTTTTAAATTTTCCCATGGCAAAATAGTAAATATAGTGATCAGAAGTTCTCTTGTGAGATTCCCTTTTTTTTGGAGACTATTTGACATGTGAGCTGCCCCTCTCTCTTCTTACACAGTGCAGCAGAGATGTATCATGTCTGCTGTCCTTCTCCCTCCTTACAACCCGTGGTGGAGGGCATGTGTCATGTCTGCGCCTTTTCCCCTCTTACACAGTGCCCGGGGAGATGTTTATTTCTGCTGCCCCTCCCCCTTTTTTTCAAAAGTGCAAAGGGGGGATGTGTCCTGTTTTGTTGCCCCTCTCCCCTTTTTCCTTACAAAAGTGGGGGGAGAGATGGGGTCATGTCTGCGCTCCCCCCCTCTTTTTCACAGTCCCGGGAGATTTGGGGAAAGTCCCGCTGACCCTCCCAATTCTTACAAAAGTGCCGGAGATGTGTCATGTCTGCGGCCCCCTCTCTTCCTTACACAGTACTGGAGAGATGTGTCATTTTCTGTGCCCCTCCCCCCCCTTACCCCAGTGGAAGGGGGGGGTTTTGTCCCTGTTGCTGCCCTCTTCCCCTCCTTAAAACCGTCAGGGAGATTTGTCATTTTCTGCCTTTCCTCTCTTTTCTCCCCTTCCCCAGGGGCAGGAGAGAAAGTGTCCATGTCTTTCTTTCCCCTCCCTCTCCTTACACAGTGCAGGGAAGATGGTTTTATATCTGCTGCCCCCCTCTCACTTTTTTCAAAAGTGGGAGGAGAGATGTGGGCATGTCTGCTGCTCCCCCCCCTTTCCCTTACACGTGCAGGAGAGGGGTGTGTGATGTCTGCTTCTCCTCCCCTTTCTTAAAAACAGTTTCTGGAGAGATGTGTCATGGGCTGCCTGCCCCTTTCCTCTCCTTTTCACAGTGCAGGGAAGATTGTCATGTCTGGTGCCCCTCCCTCTCCTTACACAGTGCCCGGGAGGGTGTGGGCCCTGTCCCGCTGCCCCTCTTCTCCTTACACGTGAAAAGGGGAGGGTGTTTTAAAGTCTGCTGCCCCCCTCCTCTCCTTAAAACAGTGCAGGGAGAGATGTGTTAAAGTCCCGTGCCCCCCACCCTTTCCCTTAAAACAGTGCAGGGAAAATGTGGGCCCTGTTTTGCGACCCCCCTCCCTCATTAACAGTCAGGGGGGGAGATTTTGTCAAGTCTGCTGGCCCCCCCCCCCCTTCTTACACAGTTAAAAGGGGAGATGTGTCATGTCTTTCTGCCCCTACCTCTCCCTTTAAAAGTGCGGGAAGATGTTCATGTCTGCTGCCCCTTCTCTCCTTACACAGTGCAGGAGAAAGTTCTGTCTGCTGCCCCCTCTCTTTCCCTTTCACCGTGCGGAAAAAGATGTGTCATTCTGCTGGCCCCTCTCTCTCCTTACACAGTTTCAGGATGGGGATGTGTTTTTGTCTGCTGCCCCCACCTCTCCTTTCACAGTGGGAGGGGGAAAAAATTTTGTCATGTCTGGACCCTTTTCCCTTTATTAAAACCCGTGGGAGGGGAGGATTGTCATGTCTTGCCCCTCCCCTTTCTTACACAGTTTCCAAAAGGGGGATGGTTTTCATGCTGCTGCCCCTCGTCTTCCACAGTGGAGGAGAGATGTGTCATGTCTGCTGCTCTTTACCATTCTTACACAGTGCAGGGGGATGTGTCATGTCTGCTGTTCCTTACACAATGCAGGAGAGAGTTTTTCCATGTCTGATGAACTTTCTGACAGTCAAAGGTAGGAGTGTGGACTCAAAATGTACCCCTCTCTTCTCTCTCTTTATCTACTTATCTGTCTGTCTTATTTCAGTTACCTCATATCTATCTCTCCTCTCTATTTATATATCCATCAGTCTGTCTCATATAAGTCTCCCTTTCTTTCTTCCTATCTATTTCTTTTGTTAGTGTAGATCACAAGATCTTTGGCAAAGAGCATACACAACAATACGTTTAGCAATAAATGGCATTTCTCACCATGCTGTTTCACAGATCCTGCTTCTCGCAGCCAGCTTTAAGTTCCCCCTTTATTTTTGGGGCGTGGACGGTTCTACAGCAGTGACTGCTTGCTATTTGATGAACCCTGTTAGTGGCTTAGACTGAAGAGTTTAACCGGGATTGCACAAGGCTACAGCGTTCTAAAGGGTTCAAATTTGTCAGTCAAATATAAACAAGCTACTGTGCTGTTGATAAAACACAGCAGGGAGTGACCTCACCATCTGCTAGAGCAGAGACAGGTGGTCAGTAACCTAGGAGATCTTCTGTAAACAAGCAGCAAATACAACTAAATCTAACTCTGAAATGAAGAAAAATCAGAACAGTAATGTATTTGCTAATAGTATTTATTTAACTTTGCATACATGTTTAAAACTAATCAATGTGGTGGGAAACCCCCCTTTAAAGGAAAAAAATCACAACCACACTAGTATTTTGCCAATGTGGGTAGGATTACTAAATTAATTTAAATTATTAACATTGTGCTTGTATCATGCAAATTTTATTTACACGGGAAGAGATCACAATATTAGGCTAGATTCTCATCTTTGTTTAAGGTTCTGTTTAGATCCTCCATTGTAGATTCTGTCCAAGTGACAGAAAAAATAAAACAACAACAAAAACCAGACATCGTTAGTATCCATTATGTAATGTAACTGATACCACCTCTTCAGTGGAGGTTCCGAATGGAGCCTTCACATAGATGTTAACCAGGCCTTAAAGGGGTTATTATCCATTTAAAAAAAAAAGTTACTTCTGATCGGAGAGGGGTTAAAATATACCTATCCACACAGTCATGTGGTATAATAGATTGGGAAATATGAATTTTAATGTTTTTGACTGAGGTTATTTTTATAAATTTATTTTAAAAATTAAACTTCATGTAGGGGGGACCTGCTTGAGACTTTAATTACACCCTTTGGGCCATGTTTTCTCAGAAAATATGCTAGGTTTAAACACAATGGGAACATATTAAGATTTCTATTGTGTATTTTATTTTCTTTTTTATATTCATTTCAATGCTTCATTAAGCATAGGGGTCATGCTGGGGGCCCCTTTCATAGATGGAAGCTGTCTTATGGTCCTGGGAGTCTCAGCCACTGATAGCTACAGCAATGTATGCTATGCGCCTTTTTTTTGCTATGTGACTAAATTAGGTGCATCAATTATACTATGCAAGGTATACCAGATGCCAGATTTTTGACAGGTTAATTTATTCAGGTGCATTATACACTCATTTAATGTGCCTTAAAACTGGCGTGGAGGCGCCTCTTTCCTTACATATCACCCTTGGTATCCATAACCTGATGCTTTTTTGTGATGTAAAACTCCTGTGCTTATTCATACAGATTCATCCGAGTGTCTTAACTACATATTTCAAAGTCTAATAATACCAGCTAGATTGATAGGCTTTGGTCTTTAATTAAAGAGTGCTGGCGATAAGTTCTCTGATACAGTTTAATATATCTCTTATCTCGTCTCCTTGGAGCTTTTTACATAACTGGAATAGCTTCCATAGTCATTATTTCTTTTGCTATGCAGATCATGTTTGACTTCACATATGAAATGCTTACTTTAAATAAACAAGATGTGAATTTGCATGTACTGTTGAAATAAAATGTCTTACGTTGGTTTTGTGATAGAAATTGTGTGAACTTGAGTAAACTATGGTTTTGGGCTTCGTGCTCTGCTTAACTGAGTATCATGTTTGTTCTGCTGCCTCCGCTCTCTTACTTCTTAAATTCAAGATTACATGTCCTTGAGAATAAGAAGCTACGATCAAGTGCTGTGCACATACTGGATATCTCCAAATCAGAGATATTCCACGCAGTGGATGGTTATGATGCATTCTGACGCTAACTAATAATATTAGTTTTTAGGTTTAGTAGTTTATGATTTGTCCAAAAACCTGTGGCTCCTTGGTACTATGCCTTGTTAGTTACTGAAGTTTAAAAACTGGTGCAAGCTATCAATAAACAGAGCTTACTTCAAAGTCCTGCGTGTGTCTCTGTGTGAGTAAGTGCCCCTGAGCTCGAATATTTCTTAAACATCTAATTTGGAATCTTACTGGGACAGAAGAGTGGTCGGTAGCAATCTCATAAGCTGTGCATCGAAAAGGGACCGGACTAAAAGCAACGGCCTGCTACTTGAATCATGGTGGAGAATGCACCAGAACAGACAAACCAAAAGCTGAGGCATTGGTAAGAAGTCTTTATTCATACGCTGTCACTCTGTCCCTTCTGGATTGTGTGTCCCCCTCTCCTTGGGTAAGGTGTGTTGCATACAGGGTTAGACATATATACCTGTCTTGTGGTGACCACAATGCGCTTTGGTAAAGAGACAGCAAACCCAAGTATCATTTGTGTCAGTGTCAATTGAACTTTACATAGTTACATAGTTTGTCAGGCCGAAAAAAGACATACGTCCATCCAGTTCAGCCCATTTTGCTAAAGTGTTGCTAAAGTGTTGATCCAGAGGAAGGCAAAAAACCCCATGAGGTAGAAGCCAATTGTCCTCATTTTAGGGAAAAAAATTCCTTCCCGACTCCAATCTGGCAATCAGAATAAATCCCATTATCAACGACCCCTCTCTAGAATCCTAGTCACTATAACTTGTTATATTATCACGCTCCAGAAATGCATCCAAGCCCTTCTTGAACTCTGTTAGTGAATTCACATGACAATTTCCTCTGGCAGAGAGTTCCACAGTCTCACCGCTCTAACAGTAAAGAATTCCTTTCTATGTTTATGTAGAAACTTTCTTTCCTCAATAAATAGAGGCTGCCCCCTTGTTCTTGATACAGTCCTGGGTATAAATAAATCTTTAGCGAGATCTCTATATTGACCCTTAATATATTTAAAGTTTAGTTTGAGTATTGCAATTGAGAATCACTGAATGGACCTGCATACCTGATTAGAAGTTATTTCCCTGGTGCTTTCTGTTTGTGACATTACATAATAGTGAAACTGTGTCCCAGAGGTAAATAGAGTAGGGAGTAGCCTAGTTTCGGACCCAAGCGAGGAGTTTGAAGACTCGCGAAAAAAAAAAAAAAGATTACGGGGACCTGGAATTGGCTCTGAATATTTGAAGGGTTACTGTCAGGATGGAAAACTCCATAGGAACCTTAGGGTAGAAGCCTCGCAGCTGCAGTGGTAGTTCAGCCGAGAGAGGGGAAGGAAGCGACCAAAAAGATGCATAAATTAATTAAAGGAGTTGGTAAATTGGATGTAGAAGAGTGGGAAAAGTATGTTGTAAACACAGGGGATGGTTTATGGGCAACAACCTGACTACACAGGCTTCTCTGTGGAAGAAGGTTGCAGAGGAAGATAAGAGGAGGGGCTTTAGAGAGACAGTCGTGGGAGATAAATACTTCTATGAGCACTATCATAATAATCAGCCTACCCTATCGGTAAAGGCTAACATTATGTTACCATCCCCTATAAGAGATCAGGAGGATGGACTTGTAGAGTCTGTGTTCAGCAGAACCCGGACTGGAGTAAAACTTATGCAGCTGCATATGCAAGAGGTTTGCACCCGGTAGTGAGTGCAAACAACCCATTCTGTGTTCCAACTCAGGTACCCCAGTCTGCACCCAGTATGGTGACAATATCTGGAGAGGAAGAGGAAGAAGAGGTAGATTCCAGAGCAAAGAAGGACAGGAATATCTGACACAATTAGTATGCCAAGAATAGCCTTGATGGGAATTTCCAGTGGACTTAACTATTTGCTGAGTCCATCTGGTCATGACAGCCCCAAAGATGGTGTGGGAACACGCATATTCACTTTCCATGGAGCCAGAGCTAAGACAAGAATAATCAGAACACCGATAGGTGTTCCTGGTACAAAAGGAGCGAGGGTCACCCAACAGCTAGGTGCTACCGATGGCATTGAGACCTATTATCATCCGTGGACACCTTCAGAGATGTTTGCCATGGTCAGACAACTCCCAGACCTTAATGAGATACCTATGATAGTTTCAAAAGCATTATAGTAACTACAGACCAAGTATAATAGTACTTGGAGGGATTTGGAACAATTGACTAAAGCAAAAGCAAAGTAACCCATGGCTTACATCATCAGACAACATATGGATCCTCATACCCCAGTTAGGAGTTCAGACATCTGATCTGGACAGCTGTATGTCACACAAATTCTGCAATGGGCCAAGGGTAGACAGGATTTCCAGTCTGTAACCCTTTCAGATATGGCACAAGATAAAGGAGAGTCAGTGGAGAAGTTCTTTACCCGAGTTCAGAAGAGACAAGGCAGACATGGAGCATGACAATAAGAATGAAATGCACAAGCGTATCTTAACAACAGCATTTAACCCCTTCCCGCTGTGGCCTATTTTTTTTTTGTCATGTCCGTTTTTCCCTCCCCACCTTCTAGAGCCATAAATTTTATTTTTTATTTTACAAGATGTACTTTCTAATGGTGTTATTCATATTAACATAGAATTTACTGGAAAACCGCAAAAAAAAATTCTAAGTAAGGCAAAATGTGAAAAAAAAACGTACTTATACCATGTTTGCGGGAGTTTTGCTTTTAAGGCATTCAATCTTCGGTATAAATTCTGTGTTATCTGTATTCAGTTTGATACAAATCTGGCAATACCAAAGATGTAGGATTTTCGTTATGTTTTGGTACCGTAGAAAAATTCCAAACATTTTCTAGTTTTCCAATTTTTGCCACCGCACCATTTTGTGCAACCAATAACATTTTTGTACTTGAGTGAGGGGGTATTTTTTGTGGGCTGAAGTGTACTTTTTATTGGTACTAGTTTGAAATGCATGCAACTTTTTTGATCAATTTTATTTCAATTTTTAGGCGACATGAAATTACCAAAAAACCTGCAATTTTGGCAGTTGTGATGAATCATGTTATATTTTAATATAATATACTTTTTTGGATGCGGCGATACCATATATGTGTATCTTTTTTATTATTTGATTTTTATGTATTTGTAAAATGGCAAATGGCATATTTTACCCTTTACATTTTTTTTTTCTTAACTGTAAGTTTGAGTCCCACTAGGGTGCTTCACCAATAAGGGGCGAGATTGTCTATACAGCCTAATGCATTGTATAATAATGCATTATGTTGTACAAATATGGTTGTTCTACTACTTCCTTCCTGAGGCAGGATGTTGTAAAACAGAAAGCATGGCAGCAATGAAAGCCTTCATAAGGACACAAGAATCTCGCTGCTGATGTCTCGATCGGATGAGAAACAGTGCGTGGCACCGATTCTTATTCATGTAGACGTTTGTTGTGGCATCTAAGGGATTAAACAGCACGGGATGGAGTCGGTTCAAGCCCGCGCTGTAACCGGCGGTTGTTAGCTGCAGTTAGTAGCTAACAGCCGCCGGCTATGTAGCGGGATTGCGCTGCAATCTCGCTACAAAGCCCCTTACAGCCACTATGACGTACTGATATGTCAGATGTTGGTAAGGGGTTAAACACATTTGAGAGGGAGTGGCGCAATCCTGTCCTGATTGAAGAACACAGAACCCTAATTTGATAATTCAGGTTGCCCAGGTGCAGAGCAGAAAAGGGGTAATAGACCCTACGTCACAGCAGGGGCAGTGAATCATCCAGAAGGTGACAATCACCCCTAGAGGAATTTCAACTGCTATAAGTGTGGCAATCCTGGTCATATCAGGAAGAACTGTAGAGCCCCTCCCCAGGAGCAAACCAATGCTACTGCCCCGGATAAAGAGGAAGCACAGGAAAATGACAATCCACATAAATAATTTGCCTAGCACAGGACAAGCACCCATAGAACACTTGTCCCTAGATGAGGGAGACCCCTTTCCATTTTTCATAGATACTGGAGCTGCCATAAAGTTTGTGCACAGCAGTTACATCAAAGATAACCAAATTTCCTTGGATGTCCTGCCTTGTGTTGGGCTGCAAGGTCATGTGACTGACAGTCCCTTCACAAAACCCATAACAATTCCCATTGTGCCAAATCCACAAATACTTTTGGCACAGATCCCATCCAGTGTCCAGTATTTCACTGTGATTGATCTTGGCAATGCATTCTTTTCAATCCCGTTGCACCCAGACTGGCTGTATCTGTTTGCCTTCATAAATGAGGGTAACTGTATACTTGGACAGTGCTCTCTCAAGGTGCCCAGAACTCACCCAGCATGTACATAGCAGCCATGACTATCATTCTGGTTGACTGGACTGCCCCTGACTCACAAATTGTATTACTGCAATATTTGGAAGACTTATTGTTGTGCTGTCGCACCAGAGATTTATGCATTGTAGCATCAATATCTCTGTTCGTTTTCCTGGCCAATAACAAGTGTAAAGCCTTCCAGAAGAAGCTCCAATTCTGTTGCACTACAGTAACCTCTCTAGGTCACTGTATTTCTCATGGTGTCCATCATCTGACACCTAACAAGAAAGCGATTGTGCAGGATATGCTTGTTCCCAAAAATGTAAAAAGCCTACATAACTTTTTGAGCCTTGTGTCATACTGTAGGCCCTGGATACGTAATGCATCTCTTCTGATGCAACCAATGTATGACTGTCTCAAAACTACACTCTTCCAGCTTAGTGAAACTGTTCTTGACAACTTTCACACACTGGAATTAACCATTGTCTCATCACCAGCTTTGGGACTTTCTATCTATGACAAACCATTCAGATTGTATTGTTCAGAAATGTCTGGACATGATACTGCTTTACAAACGCTCAGAGATTATTCTGAATTTTCCAGTCACAGTACTAGAACCTCATGACATCACAGACATACTCACAGAAGTACAACTAAAACACCTCTCGACTGCTAGGCACCTGCGGCTGCAGTGTGCCCACTACTACCTGATAATGTTACCATCCGAAGATGTACTACTGTTAACCCAGCCACATTGTTGTCTCTGGAGCAAGGATGGGAAGAAGTAGAGGGTCTCTAGAATAATATTATGCTAGCTGTAGAACAGCATGTTTGTCTAGCATTATGTCTCAGAAAAAATAGTGCTTGGGCATGTCAGAGATCAGCTGCTACGTGAAACAATGGATATGTAGCTCTTTGTGCATGGATCGAAGTATGGCTGGTTCTACACACCCTGGTAGGTTCTACATGGGGTACACAGTAGTTACCCAATATGTGGTGGTGAAAGCTGAATCATTATTTCCACATTTGTTGGACTCAGGGAAGCTGAGATGATATGCCCTTGAGGAATAGTTTTATGGCAACACTCGAAGGCCATATATCTAGAGATGAATCATATCTCTAAAACATCCGTTCACTTTGGCCCAGTTTAGTTTCGCCCTTGGAATAGGATATGTCTTTTTCATATAAATGGAATACCTATCACAAAGTAGTTTAAAGCCTTCATGGGGACCAGTTTAATACTAACCACTCAATGAGGTCTGAGGTTGTCAAAGTGAAGGGTAGCACTGCACTAAAAGTGGCTTAACAAAAAGAGTCCAAAATGGAAATGACATTTTCTCGACCAAGCAGCCTATAGAAGATAGCTGCAAAGAACAGCCCAGGACACCACCAGCTCAAGTTAGTGTGGTCCAAACATATGTCCCTACCTGTCTCACTCACAGCACACCTCAGCACACCTGGAACATTGTTGGAGAGAAAACCGGATGTCTGAGGTAGTTCACTTTTGTTGACCAAGGCCTAAGCGGTATGCTGTCTTACTTCAGGTGGGGGCTGGAATTGGTGCTCTAGTTTATGTGTGAGTGGTGCCAAAATGTCAGTGGTGGTTGTGAGAGTTTCATTGTAACGTTTGACAGCTGGTGCTGGACAGGAGAAGAGGGAGGGGAAGCATTTCGGGGGACAAGTGAGGACTTGTATGGTGTCTCGTGCCCTCGCCTCTTCGAGTTTTAATGTGATGCGGTTATTTCTGAATGGGTTGATGGGCAGGTTTTGTCTAGAGAAAGGCTTGAGTATTAGATGATCAATGAGGGCAGACTAAGTGATTGTGGTCAGAGATAGGCATAAGGAGAATTAGTGAAGTTAGAAATTGATGGAAAGATGACAGAAAGGAACCATATCCAGAGAGTTCTCCATTCCTTGTGGTTGGGGTTTTTCATAGTCAGCTAAAATGCCAAGTAATTGAGAATTCTATAAATATATACGAAGGCCATGAGAGGAGGTTAATGATATATCAAGAAACTGTAGATCGGTCAGAAGGAGAAAATTGGTGGATCATCAATGGGGATGTTGAAATCACCCATGATGAGAGTGGGTATTTCAGCAAGAGGAGGAAGATGTAGGAGCCAGGCGGCAAAATGAGCCAGAAACTAGGCCTAGCGTGTTGTGAGCCGTCGGAGGGTATGTTGACAGCTTAACTCTAGAGAACTCTGAATGGAAAATTGGTATAACTGCAACAAGTAGTCGTTGTGGACGCTCAAAGGTGGGGAAAGTGAAAAAGGTCGAGGGAAAGTTGCAGAGAGGTAGAGGAACAATGGTTCATGCTCAGTGCCAATGTGTGGAAAAGATAGAGAGTAGTATGGCCTGCGCATAACTCCTTGCCAAACCCTAATCGGTCGCAATAATTGTTACTTCAGGGTCTTGAAGTATGTAGCCCACACTCATTCTTATGGTCTGATCATGAGGTAGGACTTTTCATAAGGATAGCACGTTAAGTGTAGGTTGTCATTGAAGAGTATGCATGTGGAGCCATGTTTCTTCAGGTGAGGGGACAGATAAATTTCTCGATTGATAGTGGGGGAAGGGGGGGGGTTTAAACTTGTTGTGTACGCAACGATAAAAAGTGTCCGCCCATTGCTAAACTAGCTGTGTTTAGTTTGTTGCAGCTCGGTTTTTAATATTTCTGTCGATATACATATGAATGGGCCGATTACCATGTAAGAGTCACACTTAAAAAAGGGCAGGAAGAAATAAAGAACAATCTTGTCATGCGATATGCAAGCAGTGAAATTTGTTAGCAGGGCTTTCGTATTTGCCAAGAGGACTCAAGGGGAGGGAGGGTGGGTAGATGAGTCAGCCTAAGCGTAAAGGAGAAGGTGTGCTATCCGGGGTTGGGGCATAGAAGTGTATGTCCCGCTAAGACTCAAGTAGAATGCATAAGATGGAATGAAGATTGATAATGAGACAGCAAGTAATTTGGTGATAGTGACAATGAATATGCGTATTTGTGCTGTTATATGTCTACTATAGAGCTGGATGGTTGTTTGCTCATTAGTTGATTGAAAAGGGTAAAAAATAGCCGAACTGTGGGGGACCAATACCCCTCGCGTATATGAAGTGATCATAGGTAGAGGGATGGAAGAAAGAGAGCGTTGACTTTGTTTTAAATGTGATTAAAAATTGTTTGGTGCTTTTTCCATCTATTTGTGGAAGGCTAATTTGATATCACATAGGGTCGGTAAGATAGGAGGCAGATAGCTGCAAGGTAGATAGATAATAGAAACATGATGGTAAATTAAAATATAGGAGTATGCTAAAGACGGATGTGTTACGCCAACTATACAATAAAGGCGTTGAGAGTGTCACTGGCTAACTCTTCAGGCTCCAATCTCAGGGATAATGTCCTGAGATTTGCCACCTTACTAAATTGCTCCACTTAGAAATTTGGAAACAGTGAAATATTTGGCCCCCAGACCTCGGTCCACCCGTACCACAGCTCTGCTACCTATATAATATCAAAACTATGATGAGTTCAAAATGAGCACTTAGGGACTTCAGGTGTGTAAAAGGGTTTGGAGCTACAAACGTAAGTTCTATGCATATACCATGACAGCAGATTAAGCTTCAAAAGGGGAAGTATCTGGGATTGGACGGCTTCCCTTATACAAATAAACCAGACAGGATTAACTTTATTTATGTGTATGACACTGAGGGCCTGGGTCGTATGAAAATATACTTAGACAGAATGAAAACTGTTGTGTACCTTTAGGAAGACTAAAGCAGACATGAGACTTGCAATAGACATATAATGCCGGTGGGATGGGCTGGGACGCTTGCTTGTTTCCACAGACAGGACTGTACCATTTAAAACTAAGCGAGAGAAGCTAGACATATAATGCGGTGGGATGGCTGGGAATCTGCTGTGACACATGACAGTGATGCCGTAGCCTTGGGTGACAGAAATGACAGAGACAGAGACGTATAGTGTCATGGATGAATATTACTAGGAGATCTACAAAGTGCCTTGCTCGTTATTAATTCTAAGCAGGAAGATGTAATTCTGAGGATTGCCTACTTCTAAATTGCCTCTTCTTCAGAAATTTGGCTACGTGACAATTTGGCCCCAAGACCCTCGGTCCACAGACCACAGCCTGCAACGTCTATACTCAAACTATGATTGAGTTCAAAATGATGCATTAGGGAACCTTCAGGTGTCGTAAAACGGGTGCGACAGGCTATATAATTAGTTCTGCATAAAGAGCAGAAATTCATAGGGGAGTATCTGGGATTGATGCTATCAATAAACCACAGGAATAATTTATGGAAGACAGAGCTCAGGGCGACAATATCTAACAAATGAATGTACCATTTAACGACTTAGCAGAGACAGCTAGTCATATAAGCGGTGGGAATGGTGAGGGACTTAGCTGTTCCACAGACAGGGACGTTACCACATTTAAAAACTAAGCAGAGACAGCTAGATATATAATGCTGGTGGGATGGCTGGGACTGTGTTCCACAGACCAAGGACGTACCATTTAAAAATAAGCAGAGACAGCATAAATGACATTATAATGCAATTAGGTTAAGAGGAGGATGGCTGGGACTTGCTGTCAACAGATGCCAGAGACTAACCATTTAAGAATTGTGTGTAGTGTCGCTCACGATAGATGCGGAGAGAGGATATCGTGTTATTTTGTTGGATAGCGCGTGTGGAGACCCCCCCACTCCCTCCGCCTCGCTCATGAAGCAGAGGTTACCGTTTGTGAATTCTCTTGTGACCGCAGTACACCGTACATATAAAAAAATGTTACGATGACGTGGTTGTGTGTGATTGGTTTGAGATACGCGCCGCTCATTCGGCCCAATTGAGCAGACTGTGTTATTCTCGCCATGTAGCTCCGCTCTCCTAGATCATGCTGAATGAAGAGAGGCGACGCCCCCCGCCTC
This sequence comes from Phyllomedusa bahiana, assembly GCA_025379985.1. Lineage (NCBI taxonomy): Eukaryota > Metazoa > Chordata > Amphibia > Anura > Hylidae > Phyllomedusa > Phyllomedusa bahiana. The sequence continues at coordinate 20,980 of JAODAL010024502.1, read as the reverse complement.
ACGTGGAGAATGTAATTATATTATCGGATTCCCTCTCTCTCGTCCTGCGTCATGTTATATGAGGATTTCAAGGCTTTTTGATATTAAGATTGAGTGAGTTGTCGCAAGTGTTCTAAGTTGCCATTTAGAAATTTTGGCACGTGAAATTTGGCCCCCCCAGGACTCCGGTGCCTACTATCCGCACACTGCCCCCACTCGCACTCACATAGTGCAGTATACACCAGCTGTGCAGATGTGATGTGCTCGCTAGAGAATGAGCCCCCAATAGGGCTGGGGGACGAGGTGTTTGTTGTGATACTTTGCGGGAATGGCACGCCTACTCGCTCTCGAGTGGCAGTAGTCGTATAACGGGTGGAGCTACAAATAGCTTTTGAACAGAGCAGAAAACTTTCAAGGGGAGTATCTGGGATTGATTGGCTATACAATAAAAACAGGATAAATTATGGATGACAGAGCTGGAGGCTAATATATCTAGACAAAAATTTTCCATTCAAACTAAGCAGTGACAGCTAGACATACTAATGTGGTGGGATGGGCTGGGACTTGCTGTACCACAGACAGGGATCGTACTCCATTTAAACTAAGCGAGGACAGCTAGACATATAATGGGTGGGATGGCTGGGACTTGCTGTTACTCAGGCTAGGAGTTCCATTTAAACTAAGCAGAGACAGTAGACATTATAATGCGTGGGGATGGCTGCAGGATTGCTGTACCACAGACAGGACGTACACATTTAATCCTATGCAGAGACCGCTAGCACATATATGCGGTGGGATGGCTGGGACTTGCTGTTACACGACAGGACGTACATTTAAACTAGCAGAGGACAGCTAGACATATAATGCGGTGGGTTGGTCTGGGGACTTGCTCGTTCCACAGACAGGACGTACCATTTAAAAATAAGCACGTGTTAGCTGACAATAATGCCAGGTGGGATGGCTGGGACATTGAGTGTTCCACAGACTAGGACGTCCTGTGAAGAATGAAGAGAGGCGTAGTCAGATGATATTACGGACCTCCAAAGTGTCTGGCGTTATTAAATTCAGGATAAAATTTCTGAGGAGTATTTTGCACTATCGGTTCTAAATTGCCAATTAGAAATTTGGCACGGAAATTTGGCCCCCAGACCTCGGTCCACAGAGCCACATAGCTCTGCAACTTTATACTCACTATGATGAGTTCAAATTGGAGCATTAGGGCCTTCAGGTGTCGTAAAGGGTGGATGCTACGCAAATAGCTATGCACAGAGCAGAAACTTCAAGGGGAGTATATGGGATTCGAGGCTATACAAATAAACATTTAACAATAACAAGAGGCACACAAAAAGAAAATAAAAAATATATATATACGTTGAAAAAACAAAAAACTTTCTTGGCTTTAAAAATACAAAAGGTTTTTTTATGAGGTTTCTTAGTTTCACACTTTGCGCAAAACTGCTTAAGCCACCTGCGACTTCCAACGAGGACCTCAAATGCAGGTGGGTCCTAACATACGTTACACTGATCGACGTATATTTCTCTCTGTGCGCGCACTCCTCGCACTCAGACCTACCTTCAAGATTGTGAATGGCACCAAACCACTAGATACATTGCAATCATTAAAAAGTATATGGCGATGGGTGGAGTGCTAAAATCCAAGATGGAGGCATCCCACTCCCCCCCTATTTGTAATACAAACACACAATTTGGATCAGCACCTCCAAATGATATAGATATTGAGTGCACGACTGTGTCGGCTGTAATCTGAATACATATAACAATAACAGACAGCAACAAAAAAAAAAAAAATCTATATATTATATACGTTGAAAGAATAAAAAAAACTTTCTGCTTTAAAATCAAAGTTTTATGAGGTTACTTCAGTTCACACTTATTGCGCAAATATGCTTAAGTCCCACCTTCGACTTCCAACAGAGACCTCAATGCCAGGTGGGTACTACACTACGTTAACTAACGCTATATTCTCTGTGGTCAATCAGACATACCTTTCAGTATGTGAAGGCACCAACCACTCAGATACCATTGCATCATTAAAAGACATATGTAGATGAGGTCGTGAGTGCTAAACTTCCAAGATGAGGTAAAACGTCAGTGAGCAAGCCTACCATCCCCCCTATTTGTAATTACTAACAACATCAGCAATTTGGATACTCAGCACCTCCAGAAAAGCTATAGTTGTAGGTGCACGAATCATGTTGTCGGGCTGTAATCTGAAGGGTATCATATAACAATAAACAGCAGCTCACACAAGAAAAAAAAAAAAATATATTTATATACGTTTTGGAAAAAAAAAAACTTTGCTGCTTTAAAAAAACAATAGTTTTATGAGGTTCTTAGTTCACACTTTTGCCGCGCAAGAACTGCTGTCAGCCACCTTCGACTTCCAAAGAGACTCAATGCCAGGTGCAGGGTCTACCGCACTACGTTACACTAACGCTATATTTCTTGTGGTCAATCCAGCGGACTACTTTCAGAATGTGAAGGCACCAACACTAGATACAGTGCCATCATTAAAAAAGTCTATGTAGATGGGTGGAGTGATAAAACCCAAGTATGGAGGCAGCCATCCCCCGAATTTGTAATAGCACAACACATCAATTTGGGATCGGCATCTCCAAAGAAAGCTATGATATAGGTGATACGCTGAGTGTCCGAGGCTGTAATCTGGAATACATATATAACAAATAACTGCAGCACACAACAAAAAAAAATTATAGTATATATTCGTTATGAAACAAAATTGATTAAACTTTGCTGCTTTGAAAAAAAAAAAAGTGTTTTAGTGATGGTTTCTTTAGTCACACTTTTGCGCAAAAATGTCTTAAGCCACGCCTTGTCGACTGTCCATACGAGGACTCAAATGGCAGGTGGGGTCCTGTACACACGTTACACTAACGACATATTTTCTCCTGTGGTGTGTCCAATCCTAAGACCTACTTTCAGAATTGATGAGGGGCGCACACTGCATACCACTAGAATACATGGTGACAATCATTAAAAAGTGTCTATGTAGATGGGGTGGAAGTGTGCTAAAATCCTCAACGAGTGGAGGCCAGCCATCCCCCCCTATTTGTAATACAGATACAACACCAATTTGGGCGGTTCAGCACCTCATAAAGAGCTATAGATATAGGTGCTACGCTGTGTCGGCTGTAATCTGAATACATATGAACAATACTGCCACGCACACAAAAAAATAAAAAATATATATATACGTTGAAAAAAAAAAAACTCTTTCTGCTTTAAAAAATACAAAAGTTTTATTGAGGTCTCTTAGTTTCACACTTTTGCGAATAATGCTTCTTAAGCCCACCTTATACTCTGTCGCAGAGATGTGCGAGGGGTGTTTGGTGTGAGGCACGTCTAGTGTTTACATATCTACCTCTTTTACGCGCACTTTAGAGGCGCGTGTAGTTGATTGTGACTACTCTTGGAGGTGGGCTAGAGCGAGTCGCAATGCTTTCAGAGTTAGCCCTGGTGAACTTTTGCTGAATAGTGTAATGAGTGTGTGTGAATTTTTGTTTAGAATTAGGCGCACATCCAGAACTTCACTATGGATACATTGCATCGCAGGATTTATGTAAAAAGTCTATGTAGATGGGTGGAGTGCTAAAATCCGCAAGAATGGAGCCCGGCATATGTCCCATCCCCATTTTTTGTAAATTACAACACACAATTTGGATCTGGGCACATCCAATAGCTAAATCCTTAGAAAATAGGTGCTCTGCACGCATTGTGTCGGCTGTAATCTGAATACCATATAAATATATACAGCCGCACACAAAAAAAAAGAATTGTGGTTGAGGAGAGAATTATTAGTATATAATTTACGGTTTGAAAGAGAAAAAAAAACGTTGCCTGCTTTAAAAAGAAACAAAAGCTTTTAGGATGTTTTCTTAGTTCAACTATCTCTTTTGACGCAAATACTGCTTAACTTAAGCCCACCTTCGACTTCCAACGAGACCTCAATGCAGGTGGGAGCTCATACACTACGTCGGTACACTAACGCTATTATTTTCTCTCGGGGGTCATTTGCTCCAGTACCTACCTTTCGATGTATAAATGTGAAGGCACGCAACACTAGATACATTGCAATATTAAAAAGTCAGTAGCATGGGTGGGAGTGTCTAAAATCCAAGATGGAGGCAGCCATCCCCCCCATTTGTAATACCCACTGCGCAACGACAGACTGCAAATTTGGATATTGCAGCTCACCTCTCCGCACAAAGCTTATAGAATAGGTGCACGCTTGGGTAGTGCATACCATTTTTCTTTTGGTAATACTTGGAACAAGTACTATGTTATAACAATTACAGCAGCACACAAAAAAATTAAAAAAATTTTTTTATACTGAGTGCGTTGAAATAAAAAAGAAAAACTTTCTGCTTTAAAAAAATCAAAAGTTTTATGGGTTTTAGTTCACACTTTGCGCAAAAATGGGGGGGGCTTAAGCCCTCCTTTCGACTTCCAACGAGACCACGCCATGCAGGTGGGTCTACACTATTTACACTAACGCTATACTTTCTCTGTGAGATCAATCCAGAACTACCTTTCAGAATGTGAAGGCACAACCACTAGATAAATTTGCACCTCATTAAAAAGTCTAATGTGATGGGTGGAGTGCAAAAATCCAAGAGGGAGGCAGCCCATCCCCCTATTTGTAATACACAACACACAATTTGGATCAGCACTCAAAAGCTATAGATATAGGTGCACGCTGTGTCGTGGCCATTAGGCTCTAATCTGAATACATATAACAATAAACAAGAGGCGCACACCAAAAAAAAAATATATAATATATATACGTGTGGAAAAAAAAAAAAACATTTTTTGCTTTAGAGAAAAAGATACAAAAGTTTTTATGAGGTTTTAGTTCACACTTTTGCGCAGAACTGCTTAAGCCCCACTTATCGATTCCAACGAGCCTCAGAAAGCAGGTGGGTCTAACTACGTTACCTAACGCCATATTTCTTGTGGTCATCCAGACCTACCTTTCAGAAATTTGAAGGCACAACCACTCAGATACATTGCACTTCATTAAAAAGTATATGTAGATGGGTGTTTGGAGTGCTAAATCCAAGATGGAGCAGCTCCAATCCACCCCTATTTTTAATACACAACACACAATTTGGATCAGCACCTCCAAAAGTATAGATTAGGTTGCACGCTGTGTCGGCTGTAATCATGAATAAATATAAACATAACTGCGCACACATAAAAAAAAAAAAATATATATATACGTTGAAAAAAAAAAAACTTTCTGCTTTAAAAAACAAAAGTTTATGAGGTTATTTGTTCACACTTTTGCGCAAACTGTCTTAAGCCCACCTTCGTACTTCCACGAGACCTCAATGCCAGGTGGTCCTTAACTTGTTACACTAACGCTATATTTCTCTGTGGTCAATACCAGACCTATCCTTTCTGAATGTGAAGGCACCTACACTGATACATTGCACTCATTAAAAAGTCATGTAGATGGGTGGAGTGCTAAAAATACAAGATGGAGGCAGCCCATCCCCCCTATTTTGTAATTACAAACACACAATTTGGATCAAGCACTCCAAAAGGCTATAGATATAGGTGCACGCTGTGTCGCTGTAATCTGAATACATTTTAATACAATAACGCGTAGCACACAAAAAAAAAAAATATATATATATACGTTGAAAAAAAAAAAACTTTCTGCTTTAAAAAAACAAAAGTTTTATGAGGTTCCATAAGTTCACACTTTTGCGCAAAAACTGCTAAGCCATCCTTCGAACTTCCAACGAGACATCATTGCAGGTGGGTCCTACACTACGTTACACTAACGCTATATTCTCTGTGGGTCAATCCAGACCTACCTTCAGAATGTGAAGGACACCAACCACTAGATACATTGCACTCATTAAATAAGTCTATGTTGATGGGTGGAGTGCTAAAATCAAGATGGAGGCAGCCCATCCCCATATTTGTAATACACAACACACAAAGTTTTTTTTTTTTTCACGTATCATATATATATTTTTTTTTTTTGTGTGATGCTGTTATTGTTATATTGTATTCAGATTACAAGCCGACACAGCGTGCACCCTTTATCTATAGCTTTTGGAGGTGTTGATCCAAATTGTAGTTGTGTATTTACAAATCAGGGGGGATTGGGCTGCCTCATCTTGGATTTTAGCACTCACCCATCTACATAGAATTTTTAATGAGTGCAATGTATCTAGTGGTTGGTGCCTTCAACATTCTGAAAGGTAGGTATGAATTGGACCACAGAGAAATATAGCGTTAGTGTAACGTAGTTAGGGACCACTTCATTGAGGTCCTCGTTGGAAGTCGAAGGAGGGCTTTAAGCAGTTTGCGCAAAGTGTGAACTAAGAAACCTCATAAATCTTTGTTTTTTTTTAAAGCAGAAAGTTTTTTTTTTTTTCAAACGTATATAATATATTGTTTTTTTTTGTGTGCTGCTGTTATTGTTTATGTTATTCAGATTACAGCCGGACCACAGCGCTGCCCTATATCTATAGCTTTGGAGGTGCTGATCCAAAATTGTCGTGTTTGTGCTATACAAATATACACAGGAATAAATTATGAGACATAGCTGGGCGAAAATAATCTAGACAAAATGTCCATTTAAACTAAGCAGGCGACAGCTAGAATAAAATGCGGTGGGATGTGCTGGACTTGTGCTGTTCCACAGACAGGAGGAACGTACCCATTTAAACTAAGCAGAGGGGACAGGCTCGGACATATAATGCGGTGGATAGGCTGGGACTTGCTGTTCCATCAGAAGGAATTTCCTGTGAAGAAATGAAGAAGGAGGGTCTCGTAGTACAGATGCATATTGCGGAAATCACAATGTCTGCAGTTATTAAATTCTGGGATAATTCTCGAGGATTGCCAATTCTAAATTGCCATTAGAATTTTGGCACGTGAAATTTGGCCCCCAGAACCTTCGGTCCACAGACCACAGCTCTGCAACTCTTATATCAGAACCTATGATGAGTCAAAATGAGCATTAGGGGCTCTTCAGGTAAACGGGTGGTGCTAAAATAGTCTGCACAGAGCAGAAAAACTTACTCAAGGGGAGTATTGGGATTGATTGCTACACAGAAAATAAATAACACAGGATAAATTATGGATTAAGGCACCTCAGAGCTGGGCTAAAATATCTTAGACAAAGTAGAATTGTACCATTTTAACTTTAGCAGGACAGCTAGACATATAATGCAGGTGGGAATGGCTGGGACTTGCTGTTCCAAGAGCAGGACATACCTTTAAACTAACGCAGAGACCAGCTTATACATATAATGCGGGTGGGATGGCTGGGACTTGCTGTTCTCACAGACAAGGAAGTCACCATTTAAACTAAGCAGAGACAGCAAGGACTATATAATGCGGTATGGGATGGCTGGGACTTGCTGTACCACAGACAGGACGTACCATTTAACTAAGCAGAGACAGCCTAGACATACTAATAATGCGGTGGGATGGCTGGGGGACTTGCTCGTTCAAATAAGACTGGACGTACCTGTGAAGAAATGAAAGAGATGGACGTAGTAAGATGATCATACGGACTCCAAAGTCTGCGTTATTAATATTTCAGGATGAGATTAATTCTGAGGATTGCCACTTCTAAATTTGCCATACTTAGAATTTGGCACGTGAAATTTGGCCCCCAGACTCTCTGGTCAACAGACTCCACAGCTTGACCGAAATCTGTGTATATCTCAACGTATGTGTTGTGAGTGTCTCAGAAAAAGAGCAGTTAGGGCCTTCGGAGGTAAAACGGTTGTGGAGGCGTGTATCAGTATATTGGTGCGTGCACAGAGCTCAGACTATAGAGAGAGCTAGATAATAGACGCGGCCAATAGACACGAGTTATCTGGGGGGTTGATTGGCTACACAAATAAACACAGGATAAAATTTATGGAGAGCAGAGCTTGCGGACGAGAAAAATATATAGACAAAAATGTACAATTTGTAAACTATAGAGAGTAGCAGCAGTAGAATCATTATAATGCGCGGCGGGTATGGCTGGGACTTGCTGTTACACAGACAGGACATACATTTAAACTAAGCAGAGACAGTAGACATATAATGCGGATGGGATGGCTGGGACTTGCTGTTCCAAAGACAGGGACGTACACATTTAAACTAAGCAGAGAGACAGAGGCTCAGTTGAGATCGTATATTAATGCCGTTTTTGAGTTTAATTTTGCGCGCAAACAGGTATGGGTGGGGACTTGCTGTTCACAGACAGGAGAGTTACAATTTTAAAGTCTAAGCAGTAAGATCTGCTAGACATCATTATGCGGTGGGAATGCGCATTGGGAGCTATTGGCGTGTCTCACAGACAAGGACGTACCTGTGAAGAAATGAAAGATGAGGTCGTAGCGCAGATCGAACTTTAACGGACTCCAAAGTCTGCAGTTTTTAATTCGGGATTATTCTGAGGATTGCCACGTCGTAATTGCCAGGCTTAGAATGAGATATTTGTGGCACTTAGTGAATATTTCTGGCCCACAGACCTCGGACAAAGACACAGCTCTGCAACTATGAAATCAACTATGATGAGTTCTAAATGAGCTTTAGGGACTTCAGGTAAACGGAGGTTTGGTGGAGTACAATTAGCTCTGCAAGAGCAGAAAAACTTCAAGGGGAGTATCTGGGATGATGGTCTACTCAATTAAAAACTGAATAAATTTTGGGAAGACAGAGCTGGGCGAAATATTCTAGACAAAAAGTGTGTATTCATTTACTCTCTCTAAGCAGGGACAGCTAGGACATATAATGCTCTGGTTGGGGATGCCTGGGTCTTGCTGTTCACGGAAGGACGTAACATTTAACTAAGCGGAAATCGGACAGAGTAGACACATAGTAAATGCGGTGGGATGGACTGGGGATTGCTGTTCGCACAGACAGGACGTACATTTTAAACTAAGCAGAGACAGCTAGACATATAATGCGGTGGGATGCTGACGGGACTTGCTGTTCTCACAGACAGGACATACCATTTTAAAACTAAGCAGAGACAGCTAGACATATAATGCGGTGGAATGGTGGGACTTGCTGTTCCACAGGACAGGAGTACCATTTTAAACTAGCAGAGGACAGCTAGACATATAATGCGGTGGATGGCTGGGACTTGCTGTTCCACAGAAAGGACGTACCTGTGAAGGAAATGAAGGGGCGTAGTCTGAGAGTCGGATATTACGGACTCCAAAGTCTGCGTTATTAAGATTCAGGGATAATTCTGAGGATTGCCACTTCTAATTGCCACGTAGAAATTTGCACGTGAAAATTTGGCCCCAGACCTCGGTCACCCAGACCATCAGCCTCTTATTTAACTAGATTTCCAGGATGTTTGTACAATATGAGATATGCGAATTGGAAGAAAGTGACTGTCGCCTTTCTTCAAAATTTGGAAGAATTGTAGTAGTCTGCCTTGCACCCTGAGGTGTTACCGTATCCCATATCTCTTTATCATTAGAAAATCTGAAACAGATACTCTTAGATTCAGAACTTATTTTACATGAGTTTAGAAAACATAACCTTACAGTCTGTATTGCAAAAGGCAGTTAATTTCCTTAGGATCTGAGATAAGGGACCTTACTGCACACCACTGGTATAATATATTCACTGGATTCTCACCTTCAGCAGGTCAAGTTATTAACTATCTATATACATGTTCTGCAATATTAGAGCTGTATGCAACAGAAGACCCCTAGTTACCCATCCTAAGATGTTGTGATCAGGGAAGCCCACCAAAAGCATCCATTTAGGGAATCAGGTGAAGAGTTAGCAAATCCTGCACTAGGTGATTAGGCCTGGTGAAGTACCTGGTGGATGTGGATGAGTTTGCTTCCAGATCACAAACAGAAGGGAAATGTGAAAAAAATTGTTGTGAATTGCGTAAACTATGGTTTTGGGCCTTCTGCTAGGCTTACTAACAGTCATGCTTGTTCTGCGGTATCAGTTATCTTACTTCTTAAATTCAAGGTTACACGTCCATGAGAATAAGAAGCTACAATCAGGTGCTGTCCTCACGGCAGATATCTCCGAATGAGTAACATTCCACGCAGTATATGTAGGTTACTATGCATTCCTACACTAACTAAAAATATAAGTTTTCAGGTTGTATAGTAGATTATAATTTGTCAATAAAACTGCCCCTTCTTGGCACTGCGCCTTCTTTGTTACTGAAGTTTAAAAACTTATGAGAGCTCTCAATAAACAGAGCTTACTTCAGAGACCTGCCTGTGTCTGTGTGTGTGTAAGTCCCCTGAGCTTGGATATTTCTTCATCTATATCTAATTCAGAATCTCACTGGGACAGAGGAGTGGTCGATTGTGATCTCAGTTACTTACTTATTAGAATCTATTTTTTATTAAAAATATGTATGTTTACATATACAGTGAAATGAAGATATAGACTTCAGAATTCAAAAAAACAGTTACCATAGAAACAATGAATCACGCAAGCGGTCAAGGTAACACTGCTTACCATAATAGAAGAACAATGTAAAAGAAGGAAACTATGTAACAAAATGTTATTTATTTTTATGTTAATATTTAAAGTGTCAGCCTTATATGCTCCTCAGTGTAATTTTATAATACTATACAAAGTTGAGTCACATTGTTATGACCTTATATCCAGAGTAAATGCCATGTGCAGCACAGACAGCAGCTAGATAGGTTCGGAGTAACTCAATAAGATCCCGGTAGGTTGTCATATGTGTCAAAGAACCATGCTGACTGCATCCTACAGCTGATGAATGGTGCATGGTGTGGATCTTTTTGTGACGATACAAAAATCTTCAAGGTGGTCTAAAAAAATGTCAGTTGGTTTTTCAAGTTGGGGAATTAGGGGGCGTAGGGTTAAATTGGAGATTTCTTGATCAAGTTCTTCCAACCAATTCTAGACATGGGGCATATCCCATTGTCTTGTAGGAAGAGAGACAATCAGTAGTATGTGTCAGTGTACATGATCTGCAATGATTGAATAATAGCCAAATTGGATAAGAGTGCCTTCCACATCAATGAGTGGCCCAGAGAATGCCATGAAAACATTACCTAGACCATAATGCTAACACCTCCAGCTTGTGTTCTTTCAGCAATGGTTGCAGGGTGTTTATTCTATGATATTTCTTGTCTGACATGAAAATATCCATCCCTTTGAAGTAGATGATAATGTGACATCATAGAAGCAATTTATGTGATGATCGCTTTGGCTCCGTTTTGCACTGTGCTTTTTGGATGTCCATTCTCAAGATAGAACGCCAGAATCCGGAGAAACGAACACGTACGGTACCAAACAAAGATGTCAAGGACATATCCTGTCAATATCCCATACATGTCTGAGATGGTATCACCCCTTTAAAATAGTACAGCAAGCTCATAGTTTATGATTCCTTCCCACACCCCTCACTGTCGTGATTGACTGCCTGCTGTGTCTGTATGCACACATAAAAGCCTGAAGGGTGAGGAGAGGCCCAGGAGCGCTTTACTCTTAAATATACCTGACTCATAAAATATGAGTGCTGTATTTTTTCAGCCTTTCAAGTATACTAACGCATACATTTTGTGGCAACTCCTTTAGCATAGGGACAGGGCGCGTCGCAAGGCAGGTTTATTTCGGGGGCACAAGCCGCTGCGAAACCAAGCTGCCGTGTGCCCCGAGTCTCAGTCCGTCGGACTGCGGGGCCTGCACAAGCACCAACGTTCTCTATTGAGCTGTGTGTTCTGTGCTCTGGAGCGCGCGCACACACAGACTCTAGGATGGTTGCTTGGTGCAGGGAGGGAGGGAGGCGACTGCAGGACTAGGTGACGGGGCTGAGGAGGGATGGAGAGGGGGCGCCGGCTAACTCACACTGCCAGAGTCAGGAAGTTCCGGAGCACAGCACAGTGTTTCTGGCAAGTGAGAGGGCTCCGACCCCCCCCTGCTCGTGATATTCAGGGACATCTAAGGCAGCTGCATTGTCCTGCCCTGTCTTGGCTCCATCAGCGGCAACTCCCAACTGGTAACCAACCTCCTGCAGGTCTCTAGTAGTGAGGAATGCTCATGTAGGGGACCAGGACGCTCGCTCGTAGGTATAGGAGGGAAACAGCTATATCTTCATAAATGTAAACTGTTCTGTGGTGCGTGTTTCTGAGTGTGTGTGTGTGTGAGGTGTGGTGTACATGATGTGTAGTGTGCTGTTGTGTGTTGTCTGAGTGTGTGGTGTGTGTCTGTGTGTGGTGTGTGTGTGTGTGTGTCTGAGTGTGTGTGTGTGTTATGTGTGTTTTCTGTCGGGAGTGTGTGTTTTCTGGTGTGTGGTGGTGCCCTGAGTGTGTGGGGTGTGTTTTTCTGGGGTGTGTGTGTGTGTCTGGTGTTGTGGTTTGTGGGGTTGGGGTTTTGTGTGTGTGTGTGTCTAAAGGTGTGTGTGTGTGTTTGTTTTGGGGTTGGGTTGGTGTGGGGTCTGAGTTTTGTGTGTGTCTGGGGTTGGAGGTGTTGTGTTTTGTGTCTGATTGAATTTTGTTACCTCCCGAAAAATTGCGGGGGGGGCCTTTCCCCGCGTATTTGGTTTCAATACGCCAGACATTCGCCTGCAATTCCCGGAAATTTCTTTTGTTTTCCCCTAGAGAGCTAGGATTACTTGTCGTTTTGTATGCACAGGGGGGCCCAGCAGCGCGTGTTTCCCAAAACACACGGGTTTATTGGGGGTGTTACCTACTCCCCCAAGCAAGCCGTGTGAACATACCCAAAAGGGGCCCAGGGCCCCAAAAGTATTGGGACCTTAGCAAACCCCCTTGGGGGAGGCATATTAAGCTGACAGAATTTTTTTTAAAAAGGGTTTTCCCCGGTTTAAAGGGTTTCTTTTTCTAAAAACGTATTTTTGTTTGTCCCATACTCTTTTCCCTTAGTATTGTAGCTTGTAGTTTCAGCCCCTTTTAAACTGAATAATAAAAAAAAAAAGTTTTTTAGCCAAATAATGTTTCGGGACTAAAAGTTTTGTGTGAAAAAAATAAAGTGTTTACATGAAATCTTTTCTTTTTCCCCCATCTTCATACAAAATTTTGCTTTTCCCTCCATTTTTTCCCTTTACATGAACACCAGTGTTGTTTGTCTATTTGGGGATCAAATTTCCGTCTACTAGCCCTAATAGCTTACCAGTGTTTTAAATGGAGATTTTATAGGAAGAAGCGTAACAGAATCTATGAAAGGTGACATTATGGTACGTTGTTGTAAAAAGGGATTTCTCTATTGATGAGCTTTTTCCCTTAAAGAAAAAATCCTTAGCCTGGCTGCAAAAACTATGGTAATCCATTCTTAACATCGGGGGAAGCCCACATTGTCTATCAGACCCTTTTTGATTTTTATTTTTGTTTGCTTGTTAAATGACTCACAAAGGCCCCTTTATACAGGCTCATGTTTTATAGTACTGAAAAATCTCCTATTCACTCATGTCACATCACCAAGTACCATCGTAAGCGAAGCAGAATTTACTGTTGACTCTGCAGTTTACAAACTGCAGAAATATTTTACCCAGTGGGGACATAAGTCTTCATTGTGCACTTTTCTCAAAATCCTCTAAAGCAAATATGGCCAAAGATTATTGACGTTAGCTTTATAAATGATACAAGACTACAGACAATTCTCAGGGCAGGGGGGACATGTCCGCATTTATAACGTTTATAAATAGAGTAATTATTTTTCTTTGTTGCTGATTTTAATCACTCATTTCTATCTCAAATTTAGATATTGTTAAGAATAAAAAAAAAAAAACATAATAAAAATGTTTGAGGTATTTTCCTACATGTTAGCATTTCACATTTAAAGTAACGAAGGCCACCCATTCCTGTCCTAAGTTTTAGGGAATGACAGAAAAACAGCACAGCGAGCTGCACTATTTTTTCCGTCTAAACAACGCACATCATGCGGCAACTAATCAAGGAAGCCACCAGAAGCATCCATTTAGAGAATAGGTCAAAAGTTAGCAAGTCCTGCACTAATTTGATTAGGCCTGGCAATGGACCCATTGCAATCAGTAGGATCCATTGGGCTCATTGGTGTCAATTATGAAACAGATCCGTAGTGTCCTTTTCATTCCGACGTAAATATGAGCCAAACCTTCCATAGTTCCTGATGACTGGAAGATTCAAGCGTGTTTTTATTTCTAATCCCAAATTCGATATTTTTAAAAATAGAAAAGAAGAATACAAAATAATTTTTAAGGTTTTTTTTTCTTTATTTTAGTATTTTATATCAGACGTGCACATGCCCACTGTGGCCTTTGATTGGCATACCTGTCACGTGAACGGGAACGAAGCAGCGCTGAGACTGAACGGGAAAGGTAAGCATAAAGTCTTTCTTTATTTTTTATCATACCTCAATGGACCAACGAGCTTCGTAACTCCAGGAACATCCATTTTATTTTCTAAGGAGCTGCCTATTTAAAACTACCAGGGGTGGTTTACTCCCTAAATACCATGGAACCAAACCACTTAACTACCAGGGCCCTACTACCTTACAACCTAGCTGCCTATGGAAGGCCTAACTTGTAAAGGACCGGGCCTACATAATCGGGCTCTACCTATTTACCTAATGGAGGATACCTATTTAATGGTGAACATATCTACTAATGGAATGCCTACCTATTTACAGTGTGTTGCAAAAGTTTCATACCTTTGAACTTTTTCCTTATTTTTAAACATTACAGCATTAAACTTAAATTATTTTATTGATATTTATATGATAGAGCAACACAAAGTAGCAAGTATTTGTTTAAGTGTGAAGAAAATGATAAGTGATAATTTTGCAAATTAAAAAAACTAAAACAGTGTGGCATACATATGTATTCAGCCCCATGTATTCTGATACCCCTAAATAAAAAACCAGCGGGACCAATTGTATGTAATTTATCCTCAGTAAAACTACAGCTGTTTTGTGAAGACTTCAGAGGTTTTTTAGAGAACATTAGTTAAACAGACTTCCCTTTATCTGCCAGTCCTACCAAATTGGGGACTACTCTGTGGACACAACCTGGGAATTTTAAGCAGCAAAATCTGTGGGGTTTTAAAAATGAAGGCCTGCTATAGCTTAAACTCTGCCAAATTGAGTGCCAGTGCCAAACTCAACTGTGGGAGATTGTGGAGCTGTTGCTTGAACGGCAAGTCTCTGACCACTTGTTACAACTTGAGACTGGGGCTTAGGTTTACTTTCAGCAGGACAACAACCTAAAAATACAGCCAAAGCTAAAAGCTGTAAGTGGGAGAAAGCTTGTCCCTCTTAGATGTTCAATTTTGTTTTCCCCCCTTTGTATTTGTCGGTTTGTCCCACCTGGGGCTGCTGTGAGTAGGTTTGTGGCAGCGCAGGTTGTGACATACAGTAGTACTTCGGTGGTTTATAGTGGCACAGTACAGTAGGACATATTGCTTTTTTCATTATAAGGGTACCCAGAAAAAGAGGATTAATCTCATATCCTGCACAACAGTAAATCTACAGCACACCTTAGCTGGATCAAAATTGTAACTCTTTTAGTGTATGTACAATCATAGCGGTAAAGTGAGTTTAAATACTTTTGTGGCAACATCAAATTGGTAAGCAAGTCAATTCTCAGTTCATATGCTTTTATATCCACGTTTCAGCCTCCATCGGCCTTCATAAAGCCACATCTGAGGCACCTTGAAGCAACCCAGTTGAGAAGCAACTGCTATGGAGTCAAAATCCCTAAACCTGGTTTAATAAAGAGTCATGTCACATGTATGTAATAAAATTGTTTAACTGCTACAAATTTGTTTCTATAATACTACAAATAAATGTATGTTATAAAAGCACGTCCTAAATACAGTGCGGAAAGCCATTAATAAATATATTTGGAGGGACTGCCTTATGAGAATATTTGTTATCAAAGCAGCAGGGTGGCTCACTCATTCAATTAAACTGAAGCATGTGTTATCAGCAGCTCCACATGACTGCTTGCAATTTAGCTCCAGCAGAGAAAAATTCAAAACAGATGCAACAATGTTTCTTTCAATCTTTGCAAACTTTTATATTCTCTTAAGAAAAA
This sequence comes from Phyllomedusa bahiana, assembly GCA_025379985.1. Classification (NCBI taxonomy): domain Eukaryota; kingdom Metazoa; phylum Chordata; class Amphibia; order Anura; family Hylidae; genus Phyllomedusa; species Phyllomedusa bahiana. Next base: position 4,947 of record JAODAL010024502.1, on the reverse strand, counting down.
TACACAAAATATCATCCTCATGCACAATATTTCCTTTAGATAGTAACATTTCTTCCTTACCTGTCCTTAAATGCACTGAGGCACTGAGAGTTGCTTCATCTCTTCGGAGCCAGTGACATAGCTACAGGGGTCGCAGCAGTCGCACTTGTGACCAGGCCCATGAGCCTCACCACACAGCATTGTTGTAGAGCCGATACCTGCATAAAACATGCGCTCGGGCTGGGCAGGCACAGAAGCTGTTGCCACACAGTCTGCATTGTGAGTCAGTTGAGATGTACATCTTTGTTCCCAATGCAGCTAGTTCTGATCCCAGTCATTTAACCACCTAGATGCTGTGTCAATAGTGATTGACAGAGCGAAGGGGCTCCCGCTGTCCAATCATTAGCACCCCCGCAAAGCAATAGCAGGGTGCTGATGGCTGCCATGACAGCTGGAGGCCAAATAATGGCCCCCAGGACTGCCATGCATGGTAAATATTAGACCCTGTTTCAGACAGTGTAATAAGCTGCCTGACAAACCCAATACTACCTAGCGATACAGCAACATATTGCTATGTATTATGAAAGCAATCAAGCCATTGCATAGTGGAAAAATAAGGAAAAAAAAGGAAAAACTATACACTTAATAGGTTTTATAATGCTCCAATCTTTAAAATGATTGTGCTATTTAATCCAGCTGGTAAATACTGCAAAAAATGTACAAAAAAATGAAGAGATGGTTGGGAATCTCCCCTAGACATGATTGGGAGTTTTTTGCTAGAGATAAGACTCACCCGGGAAAGTGACCACCGGTTTAAATTTTAAAGCTGAACGAAGTTTGGGAAAGAAAGTGATAAGGAGAGCGGGGACGTGGGAAGAGATGGTCGAAAACCCGGGGAAAATTGTGTGCTTTTAGAGGAAAAAATTCTTTTTTTTATTCCTGCCCAAAAGCAAAATCAAAAGGGCCCTTTTTAAAGGGTTTTTTGTCTTAAATTTTTCCCTTTCCCTACATTTTAAAAGCTTATAATTGTGGAAAGGGAAAACCCCTTTTAAAGTTTGACTTAAGAATAAAACAGGAAAGTCTCTCCCCATTGAAAATTTCACTTGCCAAAATTTGGCCCACTTTTTAAGCAAAAATTCAGATGAGGATGTGACGTGAATTTCTGGGCCTTTTTTGTGCCCCCTTACCCAAATAATGGGCAGTGGGGAAAAAACCCCTAACTTTAATTGACATGTTAATTCTTTGTTATCGCTGAAAAGCTTTTAAGAAAGTAAGGAAAATCAGTTTGTGTAAACCAGGGATGCTGATTTTCCATAGCGTTTTTAATAAATTTTTGGGTTTTACTGTCAGTTTGGATGCTGATTCGGGAGGCGTTTAAAAGCACTGAATCCCCCCCTAAAATCAGACCCAGTTCCATTGTGTGAACTTACCCAAGTGAAGGGGAGCAAAGTCTTTTCCGTGTTTTGGGAAACCGAAAACCCGGGAAAGTGAGGTCTCGGGAGCCCTTTGATGTGGCAGGTAGGTAAATATAACTTTTTTATTTTTTTTTTCCCGCTCCTAGCCCGATTTCAAAACATTTTTTCTAATGGACAGCTCTTTCATGGGTAAATTGTTCTGTGAAAAGCCAAATTGCAGGCAACTGCCACGTGCAAAGAAAGGGAACCCCTGTTTTTTTAAAAATTTTGTGGTCCACAGACATTGCCGTGGTAAGAAAAACCCTAGGCAGGTGCCCCAACCCCTTACGTACGGTTTTCTAACTCCGGGGTGGCTTTCTGGGGGTTTTAAATTTCATTTTGAACGTTTTTTTTTGTAGATTTTACATGCTTCTATCTTTTTTCATGTTCTGAGTCACTTTTTATATTTAAGTATATTATTCAAGGGGATTGGCTGCCTATTGGGCTGCAACGCCCTGGTTTTAGTAAAAAAACACCGGGGGTTTTGGGTTTCCTATGAGGCTTGGGAAAAAGTAAGGGCCAAAAGGTGTTAGGTAGTAGATTTTTAAAATTTTGTCAGAAACATTTATATCAGTCGGGCCCCAGATGGGAAAAAAAAAAGAACGAGTTTGGTTTGCACCCAAGAAAAGGGCCCCGTTTGGGGGACAACTTGGTGAAAACTATTCACATGTCGATAGAACTTTTTTTTTACACGTTTTGTTTATTTGTCAGCGTGATTAAATGCTGTCGACGGGGTGCATGGCCCACACCCCTTTGGAGATGGGGAAATGGAAAAACCCATTTATCAATTTTTTTATAGCTCCCAGGTGCTCTTAAATTTTGCGCTTCTTATCTGTGCTGTTTTCCCCTTGTAGGTCTGCTCTTACCCTTTACTCTGCAGATTGCTTCTGTAAAATTTTGGGGGGCCCTTAAATGTTGTGGTGTTTTTTGGGGCACTTTTTAAAGCAAAATTTACCATGTCTCTAACTAGAAAAAAAATTTTTTGTTGTTTTTGCCCATTTTCTTAGTTTTTTAAAGGAGTTTTATGTTTTAACTTTTCCCTCTTCAGCTAATTTCTGAGTTAAATTTTTGAAATCCAGGGGGGGAGTCTCTCTTTCACCCAGGCATTTTTTCCCCTCCCCGCAGGCATGTCTCCCTTTCCAGGAGGCGGTTCCCTCATAAAGGACCTGTGAACATCTTCATTCTGGGTGAGGGCGGTTAAAAGCTGGGGGGATTTTCCATGGGGGGGGGGGTTTTAAAATACCCCCCCCAGCCCCCTTTTGCTTCCTTCTTATGTGTCTTAGAGGACAGCTTAAGTCCCCTGCATGCTTCCCATGTGTCTGCAGAGTTTTTCAGGCAAACTCCACAAGCCCCTTGTTTCTGCAAATAAGCTTTTTTCTGTCAGCCTGAACTGTAAAACACGTGGGGAAAGTACATGCCCCCCCCTCCCCCTCGGTTACCGGGCGGGGGGAAGGGGTTTATGGGCAATGCACACTGCCCCCCCCCCTTTTTCCCCCTCTGTTAACAGGCGGGGAATTTTAAAATTTCTGTTTTTTTGGGGGGGGGGGGGGACCTGTGACTTAAACAGCCAGAAATTGCCCGATCTTTCCCCAAAGGCGGGGAGTTTTTGTTTAGACCCGGGGCCGCCCTTTGGGTTTCACTATCGTTTTTAACGCTCGCCCGGAGAAAAAACACAGAGGGGTGCGGGCAGCCAATCACAGCGCGGGGGCGGGGCCCGGGGACGTTTCCTTTTTTGGGACGGCTTTTATCCCAAACAGACTAAATTAAATTTGTCAGCCAGAAAATTCACAGTGCAGGGGGTGGGGTCTAGGGGGGTTTTTGGGCCCCGGGGGGGGGCCCCCAAACCCAAAGCAGCAGAAACAAAACCCCCAGTTTTACAAAAAAAGCTCTTATCTGCAAAACCCAAGTAAATTGGGTTTAATGAAAACCCAAATTTAAACAAAATTTTTTAAAATTTTTTATGCCCCCCTTAAAATCGGGAAAATTGATCTTTGTGGGCGATAAAACCCCTGTAATGTGTTCCACGTTACTTTCCTAATTGTTTTGAAGTGTAGTTTACAGTGGCAAAGTAAAGCAAACTTTGCCACATGTCCCATTGTTGCCACTAATTTCCTACAATGATATATCCCATTGAGAGTCTGTGGGTGGACTTGAAAATTGCTGTTCATAAACATTCGCCAACCAATCTGAGTGAGCTAGAGCTATTTTGCAAAGTAGAATGGGCAAAAATTTCAGCCTCTAGATGTGCAAAGCTGGTAGAGACATATCCAATAGACTGCAGCTGTCATTGCAGCTAAAGGTGGTCCTACAAAGTATTGATTCCAGGGGGCTGAATACACATGCATGCCACACTTTTCAGTTTTTTAATTTGCAAAAAATTAAAAGCACATCACGTTATTTTCCTTACATTTCTCACATACTTGATACTTAGTGTTGCTCTATCACATAAAATATAATTAAAATACACTTAAAAATGAAAATGAGAAGTTAAAGGCATATAAAAAGTTTTGCAACCAACCGTATATATGTGTGTATGTGTGCTTGTATATGTATATATAGACAGATTTTTAGCCAAAATTTCTATGACCTTCCCTAAACCATTATTGTTAACTCTATTAATACTAACTGATAGGAACCTACCTAATGAGATACACTACATGGATTGTCTCACTACATGTATTCATCTTACATCAGTCCTGTTTTCTCGGTTTCATTTTTGAATTCAAAGGTGTGTTTACTGGCTACTACTGGCCTGCAGTGATGAGCTGCTGAGGACACCAGGTCTGTAGCTATAGAGACCAGCACTGGCAGCCTTTCAGGAGAGATTGAACAGGTCTGTAGCTATAGCAACCTGATGCAGCCCATATAAGAGGGGATATCTAGGAATATGTAGGACACTGTTAATGGACACGTATTGCAAAGTGACTTGTTTTCGCAAGATCTTTAACATAAACAGCAATCCTTGTAGTGAGACAACCCCTTTAACACTACTTTTTGTAGATTTTTATAAATCTAACTTTACTGCTAGATTTATATTGTTAACATGTGTTTTGCCTAGTCTGTTGAGTCTCTGGTAAAGTTAAATGTTGAGCCTGCATTTACTTGGAAAAACACATAGGTTTATAGAAGGACATGTTAGTTCTTGTCCCTCATTCCAGTACATGGTTTTCTCCTAGCCAAGCATTGTCCAGGTAAAGCTGTTGGGTTTGTCAGGGAATTATATAGAATCTGCAGTTAGTATCGACTGAGACAGAGACTGAAGCCGGACCATATGCATCGTCTAGACTTACATACACAATTGCAACAACAAACAAGCAAAGGCCTGAAGGTGTCATAGGCATTTCCATAGCACCTAGCTAGATGTCTGTTTACTTCTGACAGCGGCAATTGGAATTTCACTGATTGGATGCAGCAGTCACATACACTGCCTGACATGACTGCCACTGGCTTAACCAAACACAAGATCTGCTTGAAAAAGGCCCTATGGAAGGGCTGAAAAATTTTTTGAATTTGA